>NNCF01126180.1:1161483-1199750 GCA_002313205.1 Laupala kohalensis
AGAGAGAGAGAGAGAGAGAGAGAGAGAGATAGATAGATAGATAGATAGATAGATAGATATGGTATGTATACTTCTAATTGTCTCTCGGTATATATATTTCTAATTGTAGCTACCCTCCAACGCTATCAATTAGAAGTATACAATTAGAAGTATATATACCTAAATGATGAGTTAGAGTTGAAAGAGAGTGACGAAGTAATAAAACAGATAACTGGATGTTTTGATAGCGTTGCAGGAAAGCTACAATTAGAAGTGCAGAATCAGCAAAAATTTATGGAAATTTTTATGTCTCGAGGTTTGGAAGATATGGGGTGCAAGGTGAAAGGAAAGATACAAACGAGTGTTCACAAAAGAAATACGTATGCAGGCTCTGTAAAAGGGAAGACGGGTGCAAGTAGGGTTGTGCTAATTGAGAACATGGATAAGACTAACCGTAATGGTGTAGAGAATAGAGTACACCAGGCAATTATGTCAGGGAAAGATACAATTCGTGTAGAGAAAAGTAAAATAACTAAGAATGAGGATATGTTGGTTGTCGCCGATAAAATAGCGGAAAAGCATTTAAAGAATGTGATAGAAGGAACAGAGGGGATGAAATTTGGGTTAGAAAAGAAAATTCAGCCACGAAGTATTATTTATGGGGTACACTAGAATGTGAAAGAGAAATCCCTTTTTGAATCACTATGTGACCAAAATTTAAAGCACAACGAAATGGATAGATATGAGTTTTTCAAAGGAATAAGGATCATTCGGAAATTTGGAAAAGCTGAAAAGAGTGTTAGAAACTGGATAGTAGAAATGAAGGGCGCTCTATTTAATAAAATAATGATGCAAGGTAGGGTTTATGTGGGTCTCACCTCCTACCGTATAGAAGAGTATTTAGAACCGTTGAGGTGCTTCAAGTGCCGTCGTTTCGGGCATCTCAGTCGATCATGTACGGAAAAGGACGACATTTGCGGAGGATGTGGAATGGTAGGGCATAACTACCAAAAATGTACATTTAAGGAAGAAGAGAGGTATATGAACTGCAAAAGAAAAGGGGTGAGACATGATAACTCAGTAAAGGACAAGAAGTGCCCAGAATATCATAGAATAGTAAAGGCGATACGACGTAACATAGACTATGGAGATTAAGATTATACAAATTAAATTGCAGAGAAGTATATTTTGTAGTCAGGAGATCATTTTGGTTATTAGAGCACATAAAATACATATTTGCCTAGTTCAAGAACCTTATACTTCAAAAGGGAAAAATGTGTATGTAGAATTATTAAGAATTAATAAGTACAGTGATGAGTATATGTAAAAGGCACTTGTTCGGAAATAAAATGTACGTTTCGATTCTAAATGTGTACATTCAATATTCTCATAAAGGTAAAACTTATTTGAAGAAAGTTAAAAAACTTGTGAAAGAATACAGGAGATTTGATGTCATATGAGGCGATTGGAATGCTAGGACAAAGTTTTTGGGTGACAATATTACTAATGAAAGAGGGATAAATTTGGAAAAGTTAATCTCCAAATCAAAATTAACTGTCCACAACATATATGGAAAACATACATTTAAAACAAGCAAGAGTGAATCAATAATTGATATTACAATGTCTATTAGCTCCGAAATGATAGAGATAACAGATTGGAATGTATAAAGGAAAGTAGAAAGTGACCATCTAGCTATATAAATTTATAAATAAATAAATTTATTGTCAAAAAACAGTACAAACTGCGTATGACCACGTGGAGGGAAAAAACTAATTTACTCTCCGGAAGCAAGCAAGGGACCATCCCATCAATTCCGATCAAGGGCCCTAAGGCAGAGGCGGATTCAAAAAAAAATTCAGCAAAAATTCTTAGATAAGATAAAAAGTTAGCTGCGAGTTATAATACTAATAGAATGTCAATATGTTTGTAATTTTAAGCAAAAAATTACATGTACGTGATATTATCGAACTATAGATTATTCTGAGTATAGTGCTTAAAAATTGAAATAACACTAAATTCACGATTTATTGTTACAATAGACCCGCCCCTAGACAAAGCCTAGAGAACCTGTATGATAAATCCGCCTCTACCCGAAGGAAAACCGGAGAAAAACCCGGGCCAGGATGGGGCTACAGAATTTATGTACACAAACGTGCCAATGTTGAGTACACATAAAACTAAATTAATATGAGCCATAAGACAACACAATCATGCAAGAAAATAGTTTTTGAAATTGTTATAAGTTGTTTAAAAAGTACTACAGCAATGGCGTGATAAAGCACAAGACGAATTTAACTTTTGTTAAAATCAATAAATTCTTTTACAGTGTAGAAGCACTGGTGCAGGAGGTAGTTTTTAACCGCGGATTTGAAGATATTCAATTTCATAATATCTTTTATATTCTTGGGCAGGGAATTATATAGAACGATTCCCGAATGGTATGGTCCCTTTTGGCAAAGAGTGGTTGACACTCTAGGGCGATGAATATTACTACTATTGCGTGTATAGTGTTCGTGAACGAGACTGTTTCGTATAAAGCAAGGGTGGCACTTCAGTAATTCGGACTTAACAAACACGACTGTTTCATAAATATAAATGCAGGGAAGTGTTAATATATTTAATTCCTTGAATAAAGGTTTACAAGAGTTTCGGGGGTGAGATTTACAAATTATCCGAACTATCCTCTTCTGAATTCTGAAAGTTTGAATACTCTGACCGGAATTACCCCAGAAGGTAATGCCGTAACGTAAATGGGAGTAAACGTTTGCAAAATATACGCAACGGGAAATACGTGGACTAACTGCGTTAACTAAGATTCGGAATGCGTAACACAATTTGCTTAATTGGGAATTAAGATTGTCAATGTGACAATTCCATTTGAGGTTGTCTTGAATATGGAGACCTAAGAATTTTGTATTTGTAACAGTTTTTAATTGTGTTCCGTTTAAAGAAAGAGAAACCTGGGGTAAAGATTTTGTGATACTATTGTGAAATGACATAGACACTGTTTTGTCAGTGTTTACAATGAGACGATTTGCATGGAACCAAGTCGAAAGGTTAGACAAAACTTTTTGAGCATTGGCGTGTTTACATAGTAAATTAGTGTCATCAGCAAAAAGAACCATTTTGCAATCTGATGTGGATGATGACATGTCGTTCACATACAATAAAAAGAGTATAGGGCCGAGAATTGATCCTTGGGGTACTCCGCAAGTAAGTGGCTTTGTTTCTGAAAGACAACGCTCAAGTATTTTATTTTTAGTATAGGATATTTCTACTTGTTGATATCTATCTTTTAAATAAGAAGTTAGCCATTGATGTGGAAGTCCACGAATGCCTAAAGAATGCAATTTGGTAAGGAGAATTCCGTGATCGATGACATCGAATGCTTTGGATAAGTCAAGAAAAACACCCTGAGGATTTTCTCCACTGTCTAGAGATGTGGTAACATCGTTTAAGAAGGAAAATATGGCGCTTGTAGTGGAAAAGGATTTCCTAAAACCGTGTTGATCATCAGAGAGAATGTTATTTTTTGTTAAAAAATCTAGAAGACTCTTATAGAATAATTTTTCTAGGATTTTTGAGAATGTGGGTAGTAGAGATATTGGTCGGTAATTTCCAATATTAAGTTTGTTTCCTTTATTGTGTAAAGGGTTCACTTTAGCTCTCTTAAATATGTTGGGAAACACCCCTTCCGATAAGGAACTATTAAAATATTTACGAGTGGATTTAATATAGCTTGGGACGAAGATTTAACAATGAACTCAGGTATATCATCGATGCCTCGTGAAAATTTGTTTTTTAAGGAGCTGATGATTCCCATGACTTCACTGACGTTAGTTTCGGAATTGAACATAGAATTGGGTATGTGGTTGGATATAATTGGAGGACATTGATTTGGATATATTGAGTTCGTTATTTTACCAACTTCTGAGAAGTAAGAATTAAACAAACTTGCGATGTACTGAGGGTTTGACACGATTTTGCCATCGTTTAGTAAAGAAACATTTTCTTCGCGATTTTCAGAAGTTGACGTGTAATTGGTAACAATATTCCATATGGATTTCATCCGGTTGTTCGATTTTAGTATATGCCTGTCGTTTTCCATAACTTTAGCTGCATAGACTACTTTTCGGAGAATAGTCTTATATTTACGAAAATAATTATGGAATTCGGGTGGTTGGTTATAGCGTTTTGAAAGATAATATAAACGGCGTTTGTTTTACAGTGTATCATGCTTCAGTGTATCAAGTAAAACCAGAGACGATGAATGTCAAGTAGGAAACATATTGAAACTTAATTGGGACAAATTGCAGAAAGATAAGAAGCACATTTTTACCTTGGAGGAAACTTTCAACATCTATTGCAATACAGATGAGAGGGTAGAAACATTACAATTGAAAATGTTATTGATATCAGGAGGTTATGCCCGGAAAAGTGGAGATTGATATTTAAAAGGGAAAACGTGGTGAGGTCGGTCACTTACTGTATTGAAGAAGACAAGAAATAGATTGCACAGGGGATTACAACGAGCGAAGAAGGTATCAATGCTTCGTGTTAATTTACAAGAATAATTGAAGAAGATTATATTACAATATCGGGAGGATATTCAGGGGGGAAAAGAAAAATAATGATATTATTTCGTAGAGAATAGTACTTTTAAATATATGGGGGCTACCTTATCTGATAGGAAGAGGAAAGATAAAATATAAAGAGATATGGAATACGATCAAAGGAAATGGACCCAAATCTTCGGAAAGAATGGATACCGGAAAACTATTATTAGAAGAAACATTTATGGAAGGAAAAGGTAGCTGGATGTGGTAGGAAGATTATGACGAATGGTATGTAGGAAGAAGGTTTGATGTATCAGAAGTGGGGAAGATCTTTGAGTATTTAAAGATGGGCAAATGCCCGGGATATGACGGTATTGCGAACAAAATGGTGAAAGTTTTCCAAAGTGGAATACAAAAAGAACTGACTTCTGTATACAACAGTTGTTTGGCATATAGTTACTTTCCCAAATACTGGAAGATTGGTGAAGTGAAGTTATTTTTGATAGATACAAACAGAGATAAAAATAAATGTCCATCTTACCGCCCCATATGCTTATTACCAACTTGTGGAAAATTGTTAGACAAATTGATACACAAAAAAATAATGGAGAAAGTTAAGAGCAGTGATTTATTTAATTCAAGGCAATACGGGTTCCTAGGGGGAAGAGTACAGAAGATGCCGGCAATAGATTTGTGGAAATAGTTCAAGGAAGACATAAAGTATATACAGCTGCGATCAGTATTGGTTATAAATATGTATTTGGCAGTGAGGAATGGAGTGACATTATTGAATGTCTTTTAGAATATTATTAAAACCAGAATTAATAAGATTGATTAAATCTTATTTTAAAGGTAGAGAAGTCTTTTTGGAGATAGGGGGAGAAAAGGTTTTAAAAGACTTAACACGTGGATGTCCTCAAAGATCACACACCTGACCAATATATGGAACATCATATTACACAAGATTGTAAACATTTTGACAGAGAAAAAGGTGGAGGTCATCGCCTATACGGATGGTTTTATTTGTAGAAGGAAGCAGCAGACGAGAGTTGTATGGAAGCCATGACATCATGTACTGAAATTAGCAGAGCGTACGTACAATTTGACAATATAAAAAAAAACCATGATAATTTTCGGCATACCGCAGCAAAAACGAAGGGACCCGATTATTAGAATAGGAGATTGGCGTGTACAAATCAAGGGGGAAATTAAGTATTTAGGTATATTGGTTGATGAGAAATTGTTATTTTTCAAACATTTGGACTATATGGAGCAAAAAGTTAAACGAATGATGTATCAACTCTTGCGAACCGGAATAAACAAATATACGTTGGAACATTCAGAAGCGAAGAAATTATACAAAAAGTGCCATAGAAAGTATTACTACTTATTGTGCAAGTGTTTGGGGACACCGATTGCAGAAAAAATATATAGAGGGAAAATTAGAGAAATTACAGAGATTTGGTTTGGTGAATTGGTGCAGATGTTATAAAACGCTCTCTACAAAAGCCTTGCAATTTTTTATAGACATGTTAGGAAATATTTAACACTTGTATTTGGCTATAAAACCCTGTTACTAGGAATAAGGTACAGGGTCTGTACAGATAATTAATAAAATAATATATATGTATATAAACTGAAAAGTGGAATCAGTTTGCTCCTCAAGCTGTCCCGGCATCATTTTCATTTGACTGAAGTTACATTACTTCTACAATAACATTGCAGCTATTCATAAATCAAAGACTCATAAAAAAGTTTAGGATTGAGAGGAACTTATGTTTCCATCAGGTCTTGGGTTCGAAATCTCGACCCGTCAGGTCACCATTCCTGGCTTAAGTGATCACAGAAACACCTTTTCCTTAATGAAGACAATTCTCAGCCATTCGGTATTGAAATACGATATTGAGAACTCAGACTGGTTACCTACCAGTTATAGGCAGGTACAACACTCTGCGGGAGGATTGGGAGAGAACGAAGATACTATTAAATTATAGTGATAAAACTCTTAGAATATTCGAGAATACTATTAGGAAATAATCACTACCGTAGCTCAGAGCAGATATATCATTGCTCCACATGAGCTCTACTCTCCGCTTTAATGGAACCCTGCGTGAAATGCACATCTTTGTTCAATAACTTCTTTTATGAATATGAAATCTGCCAGTGCTCTTAAGATCGGAGTAGATGGGATGGTCCCTTGCTTGTTTCTGGAGAGTAACTTGAATTATTGCCTCCCACGTGGTCGCACACGTTTTGCATTCAAGTCACACAAAGTTTTAGTTTACCAAACTCAGTTTTTCGTCGTATTTCAACCCCTTGACTGTCCAAGAAGATCAGGTTTTACCTCAAGTCATATTTTTGTAGTAGTTTTACGTTACTTGTATGAAAAATAAAATTTCAGGGTAGGAGGGGCCATTGATCATCGAAATCCGGATTAAACCGTTGGCTCTGAATCGAAGTTACTGTGCTGCTTTTTAAGAGGAAACAAATCGTACAACGCCTCATTAGTTCTTAATAAGAATCTAGTTTCATACGCCATAAGATATCACAACAGAGAAGAATGTGGAAATAGAATTTGAATATTCCAATATTCTAAGTTATTTCACCGGAACCGAAGATTCCATTCATCTAGATTTACTGTACACTATCAATGTTGTCTTGATTGTCAGTTGTTTGCGGAAGATAGAATTGGACTTTCGAGAATTAAAATTATTTTATTGTAAAAATAGTATTTTATTGGAAAATACTACAAAAATGAGACATCTTGAAGGGAATTGGCGAAATTTTAAATAAGCGCGCTAAATTCTATAAGTATTTTATGGTGAACTTCTGTTATAAGTTTCAATTTTCAATTTAATGAAATTAATTTACATTCCTTCACTTGAACCCTGTAATGGTTACGCGTAAAAGACATGAATGGGAGTTTAACGATTTCAAGCAATATTTTTCTCGCCGAAAGTTGGTATGTTCCAGTTCCTACATAAGCAATTAAATGTTAGAGAAATCAAATGTTTGCACATCAAATAGTACTCCGGAAATGCGCAACTGTTACATTAAAATACTAAAAAATGATCAAATTGTTTTACCACCAGTAAGATACAAAGAAAAAACATTTGTTGTAAGATATACGTTAAAAGATTTTCACAAGAATCCTTGAATCCAAAATGACACGCTTTACCCTCTTTGAGAATTAGGTCTTTGTTGTAGAAAACAATAGTGATTTCTGTATCATGCAATGCAGTTAAAGAGAAATTGATACTAATGGATATTTAAGTCTTTTGTACCTTTATTCTATTTTTTTTGTCTATGATACGTGACATAAAACAAACATACTTTATATAATCATTTAAGAACATTGAAGTATCTTGAATAATGAATATTCAACTAAACGTTCAAAACCGAATGATTACTGAATGTGACATGCTAAAAAACATCAATTTATTTGTGATATTTTATTTTATTATCACATATTTTTGAGTGGTGTTACTGTTTGAACAATCTAATTCGTGCCAACCCTACTCTATTCGCTTAGCAGAATATGCCCTCGTGCTGCCCACGTAATATGATGACACACTAAATTGCTTCCTCCAGGACTGAGCACATTGAGTACCACGCTCTCTAGAGGTAAACACACGCATCGTATACAGTGCCACATGTAAACACCAAGCATATTTCAACATGCGTGAGTCTCTCGCTTTATTACTCCCATTTCATCCCCAACAGAACGAATTAGTTGAGGGAAATGAATGAAAAATATTTTGAAAATAGTATTTCCCATTCCAATTTAGAAATTGCCACCACATATGAATATCATTAAATTATCCCTTTGAACTCAAATAAACATATTCAATAATGGAATTAACGGAAGAAAAATGGCGCGTTACAATTATACAAACTTCACAATATTCACATACTAACGCTCCCTCTCCAATAACTTTTCTTTTTGAAAAGTGAGGAATGGCTAATACAAAATATCTGTTTAATTGTTTGTGTTCAGTTCTAGTTAAGAAATATAAACTCAAGTGCATATATTTCTTCCGTCTCGTCGCCATTTTCACCTGACCGAAAGTTATCACATATCTTCTCCATGAGTAGTGTACACGGAAGAAATATATGCATGACGAACCTTTACACGTAGGTAAGTGCGAAACTGGTAATTAAGTGCACAAAGCATTGTGTGCTGCCAGGTTCACTTATCTCCTCTATGGGGATGTGTCTCAAATCATATGGGGTTTGGATCTGGGTGGAAGTGGTGTACAGTTGTGGAAGATGAACGGGTGGTGTAGTGGTAGCGCTCTCCTTTAATGCAGCGTATCATATAAAGTGTTCCGAGAACTTCATATGAACTATTTCTTTGTTCTTGATTTTCACAGGTACCGAAACGATGATACCTCAAGAATAGTCAAATTGAAGTATAACATCAGCTAATTTCTAGTCTCGTTCCTAACGTATAGAAATGTAAAATATTCTCCCTTCACGAAGTTCATAACTCTGCGTTATTCCACGTCTCCACCATGTCACGCAAGGGTTATTTTTCCTCGTTCCTCACCCACACCACACATCACTCCTTTCTAATTTTCGTTTTCGAAGTGTTCTTTCTCACCGGGCTCCGTGATGCCATAGTAGAGTGTTTGTTCTTCAAACATTTTGTGAGATATTCTCTTTGCATTGTGGCCTTAACCCCATATACTCGGTCTGAGTCTTATCAAATTTCAGTCTTTTGCCATCACTCGTGTTCAGGGCGAGAACAAACTTCACCTATGAAAACCTTTTCCTCTTAGAAAACAACATACCTTACTTACTTTTGTTGTCATAGTCTGTGGACTGGGCCCGGTGTTTTGGGGAATACTTTTTCCAGGAGACGTTTTACTTCAAATATTCGATGACTGGCGAGTCCTTACAAAGAAAATTTCTTCATTCGTAAGCCATGTCACAAAGCCTCTCATCCGTATGATTGCTTGTTGTCTCTGATTTTGATACCCGTATAACCTCATAAGGTCCTTATTCGCCTCTCATTTAATTGAAAATCACGAGGACAAAATTTATGACAGTTGATTCTTCCCATGATTTGAATCTAAACACAGCATCTAAAATGCAATGAAGGTAAAACTTGTTTTGTTCGATTACTTTATTATATTGTCTAACATTAGCTGGTTTTATTTAATATTTTTGTGGGGTTTCATCGCGAACACGCGAGAGGTTCTAGCGTTATAATTTAGAGTAATTGTCTAAGATGAAAACCACTCCTACAGTAGTACTTCGACATACATGACATCCGATTTTGTACAGGGAATTAAGACTCGTACTAGCCATTCTCTAGATCATTTTAATAATCCACATTACTAACTCCAAAGATGCCCATGAACGTGACGGTTAATTTAAAATATACTGCAAACACTTTCATTACCTTCGTAAAACCATTAATATTATATGATTTAAATATATGTTGCACATATGAATACCACTCTGATAGGTACATCAAAAGTAATATCTTAGCTCTGTCTTTTATAATAAATAAAATAATAAGTTATATTTATTTTTAATAGCATTTATAGTTACGTCTCAAGTATAAAAAGGTTTCGCTTCAGCGGTGTAAAGGCCACAAAATATGCATAAGATATTGTCTGATGTCATGTTTTAAATAGGTAAATGATAGAAAATCGAATATTTTAATATGGAGATGGGAGTATTGCTAAATCATTTAATTGGTTTACAAATCGTTTTACATTGAATTAGTACTCAGTTTTAGTATTTACGTTTAACTAAATCAACAAACAGTTTTCACATGCTTCATGCGTAAAAGGCATACGTTCTATTGATTTTTCTGTCAGTATTTGAACAGCGCAAAAAGAAAATAAATAAAGGAACGATGAGCACACTGCAAATTCTGTTAAATAGTATTTACAAACAATAATAAATCTTTATTTGGGAAAGTACAGCAGTAACAGAGCTGTACCCCAAGGCTTACATAAACGACAAACAACCGAAACAAAGTTTCTTATAATTCAGAACAGACCAACTAGAGACCCGCGAAACGTTTTTTACGACCCGCAAGATCAAGATCTTTTTACATTAAATTTTTCATCTAACGCTGGGGAGCACAACTTTATTACGAATATATTGTCAGAATTAATATTTGTGGTGGCATGTCCGGGAAATGAAAATAGAAAATTGTGTTCAGAATTACCATGTCATACATTATGATATTATAATATTTTATAATACTTAATAGTAAAAATACTTTTTTAACAATAGAGAAATACACCATTTAATTTTTCCAGCTTAAAGTAATAAAAATTTGTTGATAAGAATCAAAATATTGCGTTATAAATAAATCAATATTACCCACTAATTTTATTCACCGAGCAACATTTTACTAAATCCCATTCCGTGCCGGTCCGATCAATCGGAAGTGTTTAGAAAATGGCCCGCGGGCTAAGATACGTTGAACTGAGCAAATTTAGAATATCACACTCCGACAACGTCGTGTAACACGCGCTGCTTACCAGACAACACTTGAAGCAAGCCAGTGCAGTGTTAATTGCTCGGTGAGTGATGATTAGTTGAAGGATGCGGGGCTATCGTGTGGAAAACTCCCCTTTTCCATGCAAAACGATTTGTTAGAAAATCAGAAAAAAACACTTGTAATTCATAAAGTGCACTATTTGAATCATATGTGAATGGCAATGTTCTTGTATTGGACCATTTAAAGAATTTTAAAATCTGGGCAGTAAGAGTATTCATAGAATCATAAAGTTTGTTGCATCGACGTCACCATTGGCTATTTCGAGGACTTTCTGTAAAGAGCACTTCTCCTGTTCATTATCAATGAGTTCCGTGTTAAGATTACAATTCTTTTCCGGGACATTTTTATTTTGTTCATCCTTCATAATCGTATTAAACCACGTTACGTTTCAGCCAGGGGTTTGACTTTTATCGGGTGTGTACACAAATAAGAGTAGTAGTTTTCCCTTTGAAACTGTCGGGTTTTGCAAGAAGTGCAAAACTCTAGAACATCTCATGTCTCCAACAAATATTTTCACGGTGTCTTTGAACCATATTCGTCAAATTCTTCCATGAAACTTCCTGTATCTCGTAATTCATTATGTTATATTTCTTATGATATAGACTCGTCTCATTTACTTCTATTGAAATTGAGATCACTTCATTCTTATTGTAACATCTCTTCCGGAGACATTCTGTCCATCATGGCGGATAAGGCGACGATTCAAAAACTCGGAACTTTTTAATTTTGTTTTTTCAAACAGGAGAAAAGAAAAGATTAAACAATAAGAAATTTTCAACACATTTTTTAATGTTCCAAAGTACGGTACTTTATTAGTGTGATATTCTCCATCTCGGTGTCCTGAAAAGGTACGCAAATTTTCTAAACATTTGCGTATTAATGTTCTGCTAATAGTATATAATAAGTTTAGTATTTCACATCCTTAACCACTGGCGTGCACATGGGTATGAAAGATTTATACATCCTCCAAGGCGTTCCTTACATATTTGTCTCAAATTTCTTAATGTTTTAATTTTTTCTCAGAATACGCAAAATTTATTTCATACAATTCATTTTATACTTTTAAAAAGATGGTTGTATTTGAAGAAGTTCTTGTTCATGACATGAGTTGTTTCAATCGACCTGTATTTGGACTGAGATTCGGACCCCCTAATGATCGCTGCAGATATTTTAGTTCACGCTGTTCTCATATTAATGAGTTTATTAACAAAATCCCGTGCATTACCCGTCACTGTTCAGGACATACAATCAGTCATCACATACCGGTTGCAAGATATTTTGATTTCGGTTGAAGCAGAGAATGCTATGGACAAGTTTGCTGAAAGGATTCCTAAAATTACAGTTAAAATAAAATAATTCTGTTTTTTCTCCCAAAACTTCATAATTAAGGCTTTGTATAAGTATTAGTATAAATAAATGTTTTAAACTTTAACAAAATCATATATTGATTTGTCACTGTGTTTCTTAACTTTCATACATTTCGATATTCATACAAGATTTATGCAATAATTATCGTTCAAAATTGAAATCTCTTAGATTGCGGGAGGCGAACGGGATGGCGCAGTGGGTAAGCGCATGAGCGCGGTAAGCTCAAGGTCCCGGCTTCGAATCTCGGTCCCGTCTCCCATTTTCATTCAACATAACATAATTAATCGTTCACAATTGTTGAAAAATCTTTATATCCGTGGCACCCCTGAAAGCGTCTGCCATACCAAAAAGTATTGTCTCAAAATAAAATAATATTTTTTTTCTATAAAGTAATTAAACGCAACGCTACCAAACTATTACATTTGAAGTGACCGAGAATATGTCAATTTTACGGGACTGGTTACTGCAGCTTACTTCATATTATAACAGATTCTCCTAAAAAGTATCGAGAACCACCCCACTTCGAGTACGAGGGAGAAAGAAAATGAAACCCAAACATTCTGGATAAAGGAGTTACAGAATTTCATTATTCAATTCGGTACAAATTGTTTCAGTGAAAATCTTACCGCCATTTCATCCTTGTAATAATTTTTTATATTAGTTGTTTGAAGAATATCCCCAAATAGTGATTCACCAGGATAATTAAGTGGATGAAGTTCTTTCCATAGATTGGGGTAAGATTCCATTAGATCAGAAGCAAAATTAATTCAAAAATTTCATTTATGAAATGTTACATATAAAATTTACTAAAACCACTTTTCCTCAAAATTCAGACTGACTTCCGGGTCTCCTGTAAAATGAGTACCGGGTGTATCCTGTGGTAAAACCGGCCGGAGCGAGATACTGACCTTATCTCCTCCTCCTATTGCCGAGGCCTAACAATTGCGGAGCTCTACCCTCCATGAACCCCGTGGGCATTTTCGGGACCTTTTGTGGAACAGAAAAGGTTTGAAGGAAAGAAAAACGAACTCAGATACGCTATCTAAAATTTGTGATCATTTATTTTAATTATTCTGCTTCGATGGTTGGTTTTTATTAATTATTTTTCAATAGAATCATTTTAATAAAAATATATTATTTGTTGTTCATTTTATGTCGTAAAGATCATTTATTTATTTATGTATATTCATGTGATGATTGGAATAGCGGTCGAAAAGTTGAGTTAAAATAAAAACTTTGTCTACTTAAAAGGTCGTATAAAATATTACAACACACTATGATAGTAGATTATAACATTGTCAAATGTGCCACCGAATAAAAGAAATAAAATTATTGCGTTTCTGAATCTTTTTTTCGACGTACTTCTACTCTCTGCTTCCCGAGAAACAAATCAACTTCGTTCCTGGAGCGGTTATATTAATATTCTTCCACACGTTCAACCACAGATCCATCTCTTCGTGCTCCCGTGCCTCATGAGGCAATATCTTCACTGTGTACGTAGTTTTGCAATTCCCAATGTCCGTGCTACCACTGCCCGACACTCACACGGCCGCAGCGCGCGGTCAGGTCACTGGTTGCCGATGGGGACAGAGAAGTGAACGTGCCCGATTGGAAGCCTAGGGGCGAAACAGCTCACAAGCGCGCGGGTTGCATGCATGTGGAAACGGTGTCACAACAGCGACGTTCCGCAGAGACAGACAGCCCGTGGCACTGGGACGAGTTGGCTTTGATTGATTGCTTCATCATTTGCCTTATAGGTTATATGTTTTGCAGTTTATAAAATATATTTGGCACCTCGTGCGTCCATTTTGTTGCCAAGTGAAATCGACTGAAACCGATTTGTCAGTCATAATTTAGAAGATTGTACATATATCTTTAAAGCTAATTATTGTGTCACATATCGAAGTCCATGACTTGGTCAAATACCGCTATGTTTAACTGCTATGTTGAACATCAACTCTCGTTTGTTTTACTAAAATTTAAATATCACTTCAAAGTTCCGTTTCCTCTCTCGTTCTGTAATATAACCTTTTTTCTGTACAGCATACACAATATTTACTTAAGTTTCCGTGACCCAAATCGATCTCCGGCACGTGGCTTCAGACTTGCTGGGGCAAGAGTATTAGTCCTCTATGCCAGAGGATTCCAGACATTCTCTTCTCTTGTACCCCTTATTACCCCATTTCCGCCAACTCATACCCTTCATTTTTATCGTATTTCTCATCTCCGCATAGTTCTAAGTTGCACCTTAGGGCAGAAATGAGATGAAATTTAGTACGATATGCATTGGGGTGGCCATTAGAAATTTCGCTTTACCCCTCCCTCACATATGACACCCAAACAGCTTCACCCATATACGATCAAATTTATTTGTCACATTTGGCGAGCTGAGTTTGACAAATAAGTTTAAACATGTGTGGGCACCTATACATTAATTCAGGATGATAGGCAAATGAGCGTGAAACAACTAATCCGATTTGGATAAAACGGCATCGAATTGTTGAAATCAAAATCGCATTTAATTTTTTACGTATTAGAACGTAACATTATTATTCTCCCAGTTTTTACATTTTATATATATATATATATATGTATATATATATATATATATATATATATATATATTTATATTTATTTNAGTTCTACGGTCATGAACGAGAATAAAATCTTATGAAGTAATTTTGAATGTTGTCAACTGTCTCTAATACTAATTAAAAACTGATATTTCTTAATGAACATAATGGCATAGCTTGTGAAGAGAAGACAGAGGCAGCGCGTTCTGAGTAATCATACAAGGTGTGTTATAAAAGTGATGCAAGAGCTTTTATTGTGTAGCATTGATTTTACTGTTCGTCGCAGAGCGTTCGGACCGCTTGGGCTGGATGGGAAGAACTCTTGGCTCCACAACACGCCCCAAGTCAGTTTGCTCCGAATAGTGGTGGCGTTAACACTAGATTTTGCAACACTCGTATCATAGACCGTGTCACCATAGAGCGCGTGATGGATAAATGACAATACGCGACCTAGTTCAGCAAAAGTTATACGATAGCAAGCAAATGATCAGCATGCCTTGGGGTACTCTTCTCTATCGTTTTTGCAAGTTTCAATCGAAAATGTGACTCGTATGCGTGATTTGTTGAAACTCAGACCGTCGAATGAGGGTTAGGATGTTTGCACAAACACTGAACCTACGTGAATGTTCTCGAAGGATTGAGATAAAGAGTCCTTCGCATGCGGAAGGAGATAGCCGCTGCCAGGGTGTTTCATCATGACAATTCCCCCGGTACATACAATAGTATACACATATGTATTGTTTATATAACTAATGATGTGCCTTAATTCAAGCATTTCCTTCCCTCACAAGCACATCTAGAGTACCGTTATGAATAGGAAAATCAATTTGGGTATGAAGTATGACGACTTTCTCTAACCTATGAGAATGTATTACAAAATACTCTCAAGATAAGGTGTAAGTCCACAGCACCACAACTCAACAATACAAAGGAGTAGCTTGTCACCACGAATATGGCATGTTAAGTGTTTACTTTAGGAGAATTAGCAATTAAATGTCTACAGTTTATAATTATTTATGTTCTTTTTTTCATGACATCTTTGAGATTTGAATAACTTTGCATAGTATTTTCACTAATATTTTTGTTCCGAATAATTGTTCCTTTGTTAGGGTTCCAGTTTTCTTTAATTGTAATTCTAACTTTCGTTACTATTTAGAAACATCAGAATATAGTGTGATAATGTTTTTGATCACCGGGAATAAAATAACTTATTTAAGCGAGATATGACTAGAGCAATTTTATAATCTAGTATGTCTGCATTTACCTTTTGTTACGGATTTCCAATTATGAACTTAATATTCAGAAACTATTTGATTTTGTCAATTACAGACCTCATAACTGGATTGGTGTATAGAAGGAGCGTTACAGTGCATATTATAAGACAAAGTTGCTTTCTCACTATATATTTTGTGCGAGATCTTCTTCAGGTTTTCTAACATCTTCAGGCGACCAATTGAAATATATTCAACAAAAGAAAAAGCAACAAAAAAGAAAGAAAATAAAAACGAAACAATTCAAAAACAAGACAAAGGAATAGGAAATCCATTTAAACCCCACTACGACGCGACGGCTGTCGCTTTGACCAAAACATTAATTTTCACTGTACAAATAATGAAATCTGAGAAAGAGTTGAGTAAAAACCATTTGTTTGGAAATTTCTGCAAAAAATCGAATTGCGTTATGATTATTTCGTTTGTGTACCTACAATAAGAAATATAATTTAATTCGCTTTATTTCGTAGAAGATAATTAATAAACTCTAGGAAGTACCTACAAACGTGGTTAATAACTGCATTTTGTTCTTGGTTTAATGCATTACTTTAGCAATTTAATTTGCATGAGAGAATCAGTAAATCACAATACTTAGAAGAAAATACTTTTTTATTTAGTTGTATGGTATGTAATAAGTGTGACTGTACCCAACAAAAACGAAAATATTTCATTTTTTGAAATTACTCTTTATATTGGAAGTTTGAATCTAACAGTAATGGTGAGTTAGATTTTCAATTCACAGGTTTGAAAGAATATAATCTATAAGAATTGATTAATCAGACATTTTCATTTTTCACTCTCCGAAGAGACAATTTCTTACTCACAAATTACAAATGTGAATATTCGATTCTCCAATCATTTATTCTTTACTCGCTGCTTTAATGTCCACTTGCATAGAAAAAAACACAACAATCCACCGAGAGAGAACGCACGCACTTCATATCTCGTTCCTTCTCAAAACATATTTTCCGTACAACTTCATTACTTGGAAGTTCCATATATTAATATCATCCAAAATTATTTAATAATATAAAAATAAATTATTACATTTTAATGAGTACAAGATATTAATATTAACTCAGAGTACAGGTGATTCAGAGTAAGCCTACTCACCTAGTGGAATTCTCTGTTTCTACTGTTATATTTTTCTTGGGACTTTAGGGCACGCCCACGCCAAGGTCATTAGAGCCCTTTCTATTGTTATTAATAGCAAAATAATCCGAGAGTACCTTTACCCTCCTTTACTGTACGAGACATATTAATACACGCAGAGTAAAAAGAAATGTAAAAAATGTATTAAATATTCATCACATTTAAAATTTGTATTATAAAACCCAGAGCATATTACGAGAAATGCCACGTTAGCGTTCGTTGTGTTGGCACAGCATCCGGGGTGTAAATTAGTCACGAAAAATAATTTCTAATTATTGACACTGCTGCAAATAGATATGTTCAAAACACGAATAAATTACCATCAAGATATATTAAAGATCAGTATAACACATAAATTTGGGGTAGCTTTCCCTGTTTTAAATTCAATAACGACAGATATAACTTTGGTTTTACAAAGGACAAAAGAAATTGGTAAAGTAAATAAAAAGCTTTATATTTGTTAGTTTTTAATGTTTTGTTAAATCTATTTTATCTATAAAATATTATAGTTGTTATTTTGTAAGTGGTGATGTTGGAAATTTTAGAACTTGTAGCAAATACTATTTGAGCGAATTTTTTATACATTTCATGCGAAAAATAATCATTAACAAATAGAAACATTTTGAGTTGTTCTAGATGTAAAGAGTCGATAATTTTTTGTGATATTTTATCTGGAACTAATTTCCTCAAGTATTAATCTCGTAGTCATATTTCTCCTTTTTTCTCACATACAAATATAAACGTTTTTAAAATTGTATTTTAAGTTTTCTCAAATTCAGTTTATCCCTACAGAAACATACACTGCTGTGCGTCGATCCGCTTCCTGTTATAGTCCCTGGTTCGATGCAAATACACTTCTACTCTTCACTGGCCCCATGTATTCATAGATTTCCTATTTAGCCAGCGACGCGGTGGTTGCTTTGGCTGTCCGAGGCATCGCACCGACGTCTCGAGAGACCCAGTAGCGAGATAATTTACAGGGGAACAATGGCGACGAGACTGCTTCAATGATTGATGTGTAACGCACGGTGGATTCCCTCGCCTGTCATGAGGATATCACATGACAAAAACACACTCACCCACCGGGGTGTCGAAATCAAAACCTCGCGCCCAGCGGTCAGCTATAAGCTGCTTTTGCATTATTGCATTCAATAAATACGGTATACTCATGTGGTGTTTCACGCTATTTTCATTCATGAAACCTATTTTGTCCCCTCTCTTTCCTCCGTTAATCATTTTAAAGGCCATTTCTCTTTTATGTTGGTAATATAAAACCAAACCATATCAAAGGATGCGGTATAAACGGTGCTTACGGATTTGAAACAAAGTAAAATAATTTCTCTTTGTTAAATAAAATGAGAGTAACTAAAGCTTTCATGATTTATGTCGTGTGGTTTTAAATTTATCTAATAGAACATATGTGCATATTACGCAAAATACCCTGTTTGGTATTCCGAGAACGTATTAGCTGTTCTCGGGAAATTTGTATCTCTCTTTTCCGGTAAACATCTCGGGAATACTTTCAAAGCTTTTTACATGTTTTCACACAGAATAAACAAGGTGGTTGAAGTTTTCTTTCTATCATATCATATTACGCAATTTTATGATACTGCGGGCCCATTGCAGAACGAATCTTTTAAAAGGAAAGTATGATATGAAATGAAACAGCGTTAATCTGAGAGTTATCAGGTATTTATTCATGTAATGTCGTAATGAAAAAGCTTAGCGTGGTGTCGCTCATAATTCCTTTCATAAATAATTTCCTCTGGGAAAAAATTCTTGTGAAACTTGTGAAAGGGTTGCTCATCGCTTGTATTATTATTATTATTATTATTATTATTATTATTATTATTATTATTATTATCATTATTAACACGACATAAGGACTCGCCAACATCAAGGTAATTAGAGTCCTCCCACTATTTTTTTATTTTTTTTGAGCTTTACGGCTCATGTCGACATCAAAGGTCATTGGAGCCCGAAAAACTTGTACAGGTCGGGAAAATGCAGTTACGCACTAGCGAGAGCCAACATGACTCCTCCCGCGTGTGGGACTCGTCGAATGACTCAATCATACCCACTAAACACCCTCCTGACTTACAATATCTCAAAACATTACAAAAAATGAGGAAAGTGAAAGATACCCTAGCTCTAACAGCGTCGGGATCGAAAAGAGCGAGAGGTGACCAAGGAAGGTCAGGAAAGAGAAAGGAAGGAGTCTAAACAAGTAAGTGTAAGTAATACCAGACTCGGCTCGGGGTCCCGTGTATGCCAAACACGTACTTACTAGATGTAAGTCCCCTGGGGGGTCCTCCCACTATTGTCAGATCATTTGAAAAAGAACCCAGAGCTTAGAAAGGAATCAAAGATTCAATGAAAATGCACTTGGTACTTGAATAATTTTATGACATGCATTTTTCAATTTGCTAGAGATTAGAATGTTACATGGAATTTGAATTTATTTGCAAAATACGTGAGGAATATTTGAATGATGGGATACGAGTGAAGTAACAATATAAAGGTACAAACATGTATGCGTTATTTTCACTTAACGTAAATTAATTCGTTGGATTCTGATTGATACAAAAATATGAGGCGATGTAACAAGTGAATATCGGGAAACCTATGAAATGTACCGCACCATTCCCGTTGTAGTTGCAGTACAGGGTACAAGTCACGCGTCGTGGGATTAAGGGAAAAGATCGTAGGTGAGAAACGTTTCGTGGGAGGGCGACCAACAGCTGCGCGCCATTAGCCCCGGAGCGCTCAAATGCTGTGCATTGGAGATGCTGGTGTAAAAGTCATGTTGAACTAAAAAGTCAAAGGAGTTAAATTCCTGACAAACAGACAAATACATGTAGCATAATTTTTACTGTTTTTGATACAATTACCAACTATTCGCACAAGATTTGTACATCATCAGGCAAACAAAAACACCTTAACTCATTATGCAATACGTAGAAAGTGGAATTTTGTTCAGAAACCATTTTGCACCTCAGAGCGCGACCTCATGACAAAATTATACCACGAATTTAAATTTTTTAAACTTTTACTAGATGTTTCGATCGTTTTCTCCTCTAAGTGTGCACGAGAACCATGTAAAAAAGTACCCTTCTTATTTCTGCCCCATCTAAAACAAGAGTCAATTGTTGAGAGAGTAAAGAAGTCAACAATTACTCAACATATCATTGAATTTTCAAAATATTAACTGATGAAGTTCATTTTTATGTCAGAATTACTCAATATTAATCGATATCTTAAGTAGCTGCTAGTATTTTATTTCAGGAGCAATTTGCAAAATTAAACAATTAGTATGCTATTCGATGTTTTAATTCTTATGACTTCGTTACTTACATTTTCAATCCTGGAATAAACAGAAAAAAATAATAATTAAAAATTAAAAATTAAAAATTAAAAATTAAAAATTAAAAATTAAAAATTAAAAATTAAAAATTAAAAATTATGTGAACATGTAGTTTACGATAATATTTTTTTTTATCTGTGCATTGTTTTGTTTTAATTATTTAAACTTTTTCTGAGAATTAACATATTTTTCCTAGAGAGTGAATGAATTATGAAAAAAGAATTGTGTGAAGGGAGACATAAAACTAATCTATTTGTTTTATGATGATATAATTGTAGTAATTAAACTATTAACAGATAATTAATAGAAGAAAACGCAGTCACGTACATAAACAAGACTGACGAAGACGAAAGCCGAAACTGTTTCGTCCAATATATGAGTGGCTTTTATGTGTTCCTTCCTCTTTAAATATATATTAATATGGTATTTTATAAATGACTTTTATTGTATAATGTGGGAAATAGTATTCAGGGACAGGAAAATTTTGGACTTTTAAAATTGAAATTTGGACTTTTAAAATAATTTTAGGAGAAATCCGAAAACACACTTAGGTTAGTTGCTCCTCCATAAATGCAGTGATAAGTTGTTTTTTTTGTCTGCAGAGGTTTTTTATGTAAACAGGGTTTTACAATGAATGAATATATATCTATGTATTATATAGTTATAAATATAAAAGTTATATTAAAAACAAAAAACTTCTTGATACTGACCAGTTAAAACAGTAGTATACTGTAAAGTAATAACTAACATCAAATCAGAAATTAAGCAACTTATTCATCATTTCCGTTAACTTGGTTACATCTGAGGTTATGAATGATGACAAACGTAAAGAATGTGGCATGATAATGTATAAAAATGCAATTTTTTAAATCAACTGTAATTCGTAGATTACAGAACTTTTGAACGCCGGACTAGAGAGGTTGGAATGTGACATACTCCAAATATATCACCTGATCTTGAAGATAAAAATATGACGTGGTGGTTCAAGTTGTCACCTAAAGGTGGATTTTTGCAAAAGAAGGGACGCTTGTTCATGTGAAGATAAAAAACGACGGGACACTTTTCATTTTCTTGGACGACTCAATAGCAACTCCTGAACCTCGAGAGCTTTGGAGTTCTCAGGAGGTCTGTCATTAACTATAGCGATAGGATGAGGTACATTTCTCTGAAATAGTTAGTACCGTATTTTAAGGACTATAAGACGCTACGAACTATAAGACGCACCTTAATTTTTAAGCATTTTTTTTAAATAACATTTTTACCATATTGATTATTAGATTGCAAAGCCAGACTAAAAAAATTCTTAGTTTATAAAACCGAACTGACCGATAACACAAATCATTTCAATTCAAGTTCACTGGCACCGTACACTGCAATGACGCATCATAGGCTTGACAATGTTCTGGGTGTGTGATGGCGGGGCGGGAGGAAGACAGTGTTAGCAAGCTTGTGAAACCCCGCAACTCATGTTCGTCGCATCGGTGCACTGCTGCTGCCAGTTGAATCCAATGTTGCCAGATAGAGATAGTTTTCCCGCGGCATCGAATATATGACCATTTTTAGACCGGCAAGAATTTTTAATCAAACAATGGACATTTTTATATTAATTTCGAGTATAAGACGCACCTGAATTTTGGTGGCAATTTTTTGAAGAAAGAAGTGCGTCTTATAGTGTGTAACATACGGTATATTTTATTACAGTTTTCAGTAATTAAAGGAAACTTTTATTAAATATAAAATACTTCTTAATTCAGATTTTTGAGATGTTTGTCTACCGCAGACATTCCCTTATTTAGTAACTGTTGACTCCAATAATTTCTTTATGATTATTTGTGTAAATGTATAATATAAAAGCGGAAATTGCTATGCCCAAGTACTCTCACAAGACGATATTTTCATTCATATTTCTTTCTTTGAGTAGTTTCAGAATATTGTCAACAGCGTATTTAATAATAACTGAAGGGGGTATGTAACAGCAAGTGTGTTTTCAGATATTTAGCCTCAAAGTTGTCATTGCGGTAGTTATTTTGTTATTATTTTATTAAGTTCTTATTAAAATATAAGTGATAAAAATTTTATTCAGTATGAATTTAATAGGAGTTTAAAAGAATAATATTGTACATACCACCTTCTTCCTCTCGTAAAGTTAGTATTTTTATCATTTTATGAAATGTATGGGATTATCACCATGCAATAAAAGTTTTATATAATTATAGTTTATATTTTTATAACTGTTGTTTGTACATTAGAAATTAATGTTATTCTATTATATAATATATCTAGTATATTCTTCTAAAATAACACGAGTAAAAAATTGTTCTTATTTTAATAAACAGTTTGTTTTACACGAGAAGCTTTCAATTTTTCAAATTATCTCATTATACCCAATTTTCATGAAAAACCTGCTCGTAGAACCACTTGTATTCGTCTGGAATAAAGCGCAGCTATTCCTTAAGGTTTTCAAATTTTTCTTTGGACTGCATGCCAGTTTTTCTGAGAATCTTAGGATGTCGAAGTCATCGGTAAGAGAATATTTTCAATTTTTTATGAATATTTTCCTCTTTAAAAGGAGTATAATGATCAAAGTTCTCTTTGAAACTGTATGACCCAAAAGTGTTCACGCGAATCAATTTCATTCCATCTCTAAAATAAACTTTTTCATTCAAGAGACCTTTTTTTCTGTTCGAAAATTTCATATTTTTGGGAAGATCCTCAGTATCTCTGAAATGGTGTTCCATATCAATATCCATATTTTTTGCTACTAGGCAATGATATCATGATATTGTTGAGGAGTACAAATATTCTGGTGCATTCTTAAATTTTTCTCTATTCGGCCAAAATTCCGATCCAAATCCAAGTGCAAATGGCCTACTTCCGGGAACTTGTCGTCGATTGTTTTAAATTGACTTTTTTTTTACAAGAAATTGATACAAAAAATCATTAAGAAATTTTTATTTTGCCAAAGCAGGAATCTGTCCAAATGGTAAATTTATTCTTTTGTTTAAGAGATACTGTTTCGATGTTTCTTTGTCGTCAATCCTATTAAATTCGGCAAAACTATCCGAACTAAATTTAACATTAATTGTTCCCTAGAAATCATTTCAAATGTTATTTCTATCAGTGTTAGTTTTAAAAATTCAGTCTTAAAAATGTCTTAAACACAAGGACTTTTCTTTCCACCTGTCGCAAACAGCTGTTGAGCACATGAAGGAAATACCGTATTGGTCAGAATATAGCTTTTCCCAACATGTACCTTCCAAAGTTGTATTCGCACTATATTCGAGTACTTAAAGATTAGCAATAATAGGTTGGGTATTGAGCGCACCAATAAGCATTTTATCGCATCCATTGATAATCACTACTCGAGAATTCACGATGTTCCAAGAATATTATGATGCAGCATAGTTGTCTGACCGGTAGTCGTCTCACACTCACGCACGTTGTGTTGCGATTGCGATAATGCGGTAGTCAGTGTATCTGGTCTCGATAGCTCTTACGCCAAGGCCCTTCTACTACTTATCATTTCTCAACATTTGTCATTCAAGGATGGGTAGAAAAATATTGACCAAGTCTGGAAAAAGGTTTAGAACAAAAGGTGCTTGAATTGTTCATCAGTTAGGAGAAAAGCTGTAATTAAAAAATAAAATAAAATAAAATAAAATGAGTATTTCCTTTATGTGAATTTTCCTTCAAAATACTTACGATCGCATTATATTCGGGGTCGAATTATATTTGGGCCAATACGGTAGTTTTTCTGCACTGTGGAAGAACGGGGTATGTGTTATTTTGCTCTCCATACTTCCCTAACCCGCCAAGTTGAAAGCAACTGTTTACTAGATGAAGGAGGTATATTACATTGTTGATTCTTTGAATTAGGGGAAGAAGGAGGTATGTGGTAATTTATGTTACATACATCCTTCTTCCATTTAAAATGTTCTTTTTTTGTTGTAACATACCTCCTTCATTACACTTGTATCTAACTTACTAAGACTCCTAGAGAGTTGTGTGAAGTACCAAAAAAACAGGCCAACTCACACCTTTTTCATCCCTGACAATAACTCAATTTAAAAAAAAAATGTTACATACCTCGTTCATCCACTCATCCCTTCAGTTATCGGAAGGCCTCTTAATACCTGGACCGGGTTTTTCTCCGGTATTCCTCCGGATAGAGGCGGATTTTCCATAGGTGGGAATGTCACTAAGCACTTTTGTTATTATTAATCTCAAATTTTTACAACACATTATCTACGATTCATTCTGTAATAATAAATGGATTCATTTTGGAATAATGGATACGTATTTATTAAATAATTTCTCTTATAATCATTAAATCCGCCACTGCCCTTGAGCTCGTTGGTCGAATTTTATGAGACGCCCTTGCTTATTTCCGGAGAGTAACTTAGTTTATTATCCTCCACGTGGTCATACGCAGTTATCTGCTTTTTTGACAATGAAGTTTATGTACGACGCAAATATCAAATAAAAACGTTTGAATTGAAGTATTTAAAAAAAAATTGTTTCTTAAAGTTATTTATTAAGTTTTGAACCTTTATCAAAGATACCGTAAATATTCATATTCCAAACATTGTAATTTGAGTTTTAATATTTTTAGTATTTAACATTTAAATATCGTAAACTTAGGTCACATCACACATGGTTTACTAATCTAGTTTCAATCTTATTGCCTGTTAAGTGTAATGCATTCATGCAAGTGTAAGTTCATATATCCACTTGTGACCTTCACCCTATAATGTCTTGCCGTATCTTAAATTTATCCCTTAGTATATGCTTGAAACTATGTCAACATAGTCTTGATTTTCAAAACTCATTCTGCCCAATTCCCGACGAAAATGTGCATTAAATATCATTTAATTAAAATGAGAAAAGTATATTGCTAAAATAGATAATTAGCGAATGCGGTACAATGTTACGAAGTTAATATTTTATAGTCGAACAAAATGTTCTCGATTAAATCACATAATTCACGACGCATGATGTTCATAAATAACACGCCAACTTCTTTATCTTTTCTCCTTCGCAAGAGCTGACAGATAATGGCAAAATATGGGGAGCTTCCGATAGATGGGTGGGGTTCTGCACCTTCGTGCGGAAGACTATTGATGTAGAGGGGGAAGACATATGTGTTGCAGGATGGCAGTTAAAGGGTCAGGAAGAATAGAGTGTGGAAGAAGGTGATGGGAGAAATAACGTGTTACCATCATGTGCGTGACTCCTTTATTACCCTCAGTTAAGTAACCGATGTTTCAATTCAGTGAATTGCTTCCGAACAGTTTAGACCACAATAGTTTATTTGTTTATCATAAAATATTGTAACGTCCAGACCACTCTCTTTTTCGCAAAATAAGTGACCTACAAGTGACTCATTCTACATTACATTAGTGAATCGATATTTTATCATCAGTAACCATGTATACTACTTTAGTCAAATAATGCAAAAAATGTCAAAACTGTTATACCAAAATTACGTCATACACACTTTAAGGCAAGTTATTTACAGGGAAGCAATAAGGAATATTGAAAAGCAAATAAATACGTGCTAAATAATAGTAATGGCAATTAGTACTGTCAAAATTGCATTCTTTTTCGATATATTAACTTTGAACATTCAATATTATGGGTTGTGGAGACCTCTGGTGTTATATGTGCCTAGAAAGGCAATAACATAAGATCTCTTATATACAACATTGGTTTTAAGAGAATCATTAAAATAATATTTTCATTCAAATAAATTATTACAAATACATCAAATTAAAAGGTATTCTCCTTGTTTGATGTATTTCAAGCAAAGTTATTTTGTCAGACTTTTGACACAATCAGGTTACAAGTTATGAATATAACGATACAATAATAGGAAAAAATAATAAACGTAGTACGTAGAGAAAACAGAAGTAATAACTGTTAGAGCACCAATCAAGTACGTGAATATACCGTTGAAATTTGAAGGAAAAAATTGACATTTTGAGTTGATTGGAGAACTAATGAAAAATTTGTTCTTAATAGCAGAGATGGAGGAGGAGAACACAGATAGAATTTTAAGTAATTTCTGCAACTACTATAAGAAACATGCTAATAAAATTATTATATAGTCTCCTCCGTGGCTACGGTGTCAGCGTAATCGCTCGTCACCAAGTCATACCGGGTTCATTTCCCAGGTGGAGCAAGATAAAATTTGTAGGTTTTCATTTTCATGTCTCAGTTTAAATAGCTGTGATGTATGGAAAGTTCACCCTCTGCGGCTAACAACCACAGTTGTAATACGGATACAGCAGTCTGGATCCTATTTAGACGCAATTTCTTCCAATTGTTGTAAACAATATATTACGTACTTTCTTGCATCTACCACCTTAATCACGATCGTTAATATCATTATACTGTTATTTTAAATTCCTATCTCGATATACAAGATCTGTCGTAGATAAATTCGCGGGAAAAATATATTGCATATCAAAATACAATTGACTGAAATTCTTCAAAATAGAACCCTTGTGCATCGACACACAGATACCAGTGCCACTGCTAGTCTCGGTACGCTTCCCGGAAAACGATAATGGGAACCTCATTAAGACACCTTCTACCGGCATCTTTGACTTCATCAAGCGTTCCAAAATTCAGTCATTTCGATCTCCTTTTTATTCTTGGTATTTAAAAAAAATCTGACGGTAACATATTGGAGCTGTAGGGTAGTAAGAGCTTTGTGGCCACCTTCTACTTGGCCAGGTACTCGTCACGAGGAAAGCGGTGTGGTGCGGAGTGGGATGGTGCGTGCAGCCTCCAGTTGGAAAAGTCTCCTTCTTGACGCGTTGCACGCAGGGACTCTGTACGTCCCCAAAGCATAAATTCTATGTGAATTACACCTTTTGAGTCGAAATAGACGATGATCATTGCCTGCACGCGTCCAGGCCATTCCTCGTCATCAGTAACCCCTCTACCCTCTCGGAACACGTAGTGCCACCGGTAAACCATTCCTTGGTGCGTAGCTTTATCTCCACAAGCATCTTTAATCTTGGTCATGGTCACCCAATCCTATTTTCTGAGCTTAATACAATTGTTTATCGTTAATCGTTTCTCCGTGGAATGTGATATCGTGAATTCATGACGCGACCCTCCAACATGGGACCAGCCTAGCAGCGATCCCCACACTGTAACGGCCCTCAGACAACTTACGGAGATCGCGTTGCTTTCCCAAGATCCCCATCAACTTTTCCACCACAACTCGCTCTACTTCAACCATCTGTCGCGGCATAAAATAAAATTGTCTACTTATATTTGGGCCAGACCTTTTGCGTAAGTGAGCTACTGGCACTCTTTAGAGCATCAAGATGGCCTTTTTTATAAATGTAGGATGGACATATTGTCACACAACGGGAATCCTGCACATTACGTTTTTCACTGTTTCGTATATGCAATCCAGACAAATGCTTGATACGGAAATATATTTCCTTTGAACTGAATTACTGTAGCAATTGCTAACTACATTTTCCACTAACAAAGATATAGGAGAGTTAATGTGACCCCACGCCATATGATATTCACGAGAAATGAAAGAACGCGCTATGACAAGGGCGTTTGGTGGAGGCACAGGTGTATTCCAGAGTCCGAGGAAAACTGCAATTTGGATGAGTGGCTAATGGAGTCAACGAAAATGTGATCAGAGTGTGCTCTCCTTCCAGTGTCCATAGAGGTGGGAAAAGGAATACATGAAGTAACGTAGGTACCTCCATTTATATCTCATATACCGTAGGGGAGAGTCAGACAGTACCGGCTAATGCTAGTTCTCACAATTGCTGCAAGGTAACTGTGGTTTACTAGTATAATGTATAAGCATGAAGAATGCCCGACATATTTCGGTCATGCTTCTTTAATTTAATTCTGTGGGAACTGAGACAGATTCATTGTGTAGGTGTTTTTTGCACGATTTGTTATTTGTAAACATCTTCCTGTTTTTAAGGTACTAGTTGATATTGCTTTTACTGTTCTTTTATCTATAATTTCTAAGAATACACTAATCGGTAAAACATTTCCAATATCTACTATAAACAATATATATCATAGACATTCATAACTTCGTGCAACTCTTTACAGTACCGTATACCTATTGTCATCCAGTACTAGTCACGAATAATTTGAAACAAATCAAAACCATAACCTTTTGTGTGTTCTGGATTAAATTACTTGATGATACCAAAACGCTTCTTAAATTAAAAGGAAATTAGCAAACCGGTTGTTAAATTATTTGAAAATAAATTTAATTTTTTATCCTCAAAAAATAGAGTTGAATTAACAAATTACTTAATTCCGTTCAACAATAATCGGGGACATTATTTGAATTTTTTGATATCTGACGTAAAAATGATTCTGTTTTAACAGATCATACAAGTAATAATTCACAACAGTATTGTTTTCATTAATTAAATCAAAAATTTTATGTACGAATGCAAAAACAGACGAGGTTCATAAATATCACTTGCCTTTAAAGAAAAGGTTCTTGGAAATTTGAGATATCATCACTGGCCAGGAGTATGTTAAAATGAAAGGCAAGTGGACAGAAGAAAATATGAAATCGGCAGTAAGTATTGTAATTTTGGCTGAAATTTAAAAATTAAAATTCTACAACCATGTAAACCAAATTGATCCAGTCATCTTATTAAGAGCGTTTTGCAAATTTTTCTAAAAGAACTGCTCACAATAAGAGTTTAGTTCAATACAAAATGGACAAAAATGGTTTTGATATTTCTTTTTCTAAAAATTTGCTTTAGAGATAAAAACCTTAAAAAAGGTGTTTCAATTAAATAAAATTAAGTCAGCAGACTTCATTATCTTCAGTCATCGCTGAGTACCAGAGTTATGAATCAGACGATTAACGATTTGGATGTCCACACAAACGCCCCTCATGTTTATTTTCCAAGATGATTAGTTGTTCAGCCACAGAATCTATCCTTAAGTCGCGATGAATGTCTGCATCACGACAGAACCATGAGGAATTATTTATGCTCCGCAGCACTTTATTCTGGAAGTCCTACATCCCCATAGTTGAATTTCCTAAAATTAACGGGCTTCAAGGCTTGCTTGTAAAATAGAAGTCTACTGTGAAGGGATAGTTTTGATCTAAGGCCCGTAAGCCATTCCATTTGTTTCCAAATAATATTTGCTGTTTACATTTTATTTTTATGTGCCCTTTCTATCAAATTTTCGTATCCAGGGTCATGTCAAGATATTTAGCACTATTAGTGTAAGGAACAATTTGATCATAAATAAATACTTGCAAAGGAGTTTCTCTCTTCAAGGTAAAGTTGATAAGCTGAAATTTTCTTTTATTTAGCTTGAGGAAACAGGTTTAATTTTACAATACAAAATCAAGTAGTTAGCACCAGAGCTCATAAAAATCATGAACCAAAATGCTGACAGCAAGTGTCGGTTATGCATGCAAAATAACGAACCTATGCAACACACTTGTAGTGGAGATGGTACAGATGATTGTTTGTTGGGGTAATTCGAAATAAAATTAACTTGTGTAGTCTCGCCAACCATTTGTTAATTATTAGAGCGGACTTTCGTCTTATAGCGGTCATCTTCAGTAATCTAAAATTAATATATGCAAATAGATACAAAATACACAGAAATAAGCAGAAAAGAACACGAATTGCATTAAAGGGAAACAAAGCGAGTAAATTGCACGTACTAACCTTCCTTCGGACAAGAAAAAAGTGGCAAATGCGCCCGGCGGTTGACGAAAGGTCTCTTAAGTAGGCAAACGACCTCCTAAGGTTGTGGAGTTGAGGGACTGGCGGAGGAAGAATTCTAGGAACAGTGGTGGAGAGCAAGACATAGCAACGGTGAAATATGAAAATTTGAAAAATGCTATTAGTGTTTATTTTCTGCTCATTTCTGTTTATTTGCGTGTATTTTGTATCTATTTGTGTGTATTAATTTTAAATTATTGAAGATGACAGCTATGCGGTCGAAAGTCGGCTCTAATAATAAACATATGGTTGGCGAGACTACACGAGTTAATTTCGCACTTGTAGGATGTCCAGCATTGGCGCAGACCGCGTTCTTGTGGAGATATAACATTTCAAAGATAGTGCATCAAGGACGTGTCCAGAACTATGATCTTGTACATGAAGAGGAACCCTATTATAAGTATAAACCTTAACAAGTTCTAGCAAACAATAAGGTCAAACTGTTGTAGAATACAGCAATCATAACCAATAGGGCAGTAGAAGCAAATAAACCTGATATCGTACTGATCAATAAAATGTCCCATAAAGCCCTGATAATTGATTTTGCAGTTCGTAGTTCCTTTATATCACAATATTTTCAGTACCACAAGTGAGAACGAAAGTAATAATCATCCTCTATCAGAAGATTTTAAGCACATTTGTCAAGTACAGATTGTCCCTGTTGTGGTTTCTGCCAAAGGTCTGGTCTTGAGAGACTGGGAGGAGTTGAAGAAAACTCTTCAGCTGAGAGATCGTCATTTGAGAACTATGCAGAAGGCTACATTATTGGGAACACTAGCAATAGTACGCACCATATTATCTCTTGAATGAAACATCTCGACGCTTCATCTTTCCTCTTGAGCAGCCAATACAGTATTGGGTTATATAATAATTCTGACTGTTTTGTGTTTAAGGCTTTATAGTACCAATAATAATAATAATAATAATAATAATAATAATAATGTCTAGGGAGTCTACCTTCTAGAACTGCTGTTACTATTTTATAAAATAGTAACAGCTGTGGTGCCTAACAAAATGCAAGAACATCTAATTCAGCATGCCATAGTGCCTGTGGAACAAAAAGGAAGTCGCAAAGGATCTTATGGATTTATAGAAATTCTAATGTTAAAAAAAGTTATTGAAAGGACACAGAGTTTGGAAGAGAAACCTGAACATTGCTTGAACATTAAAGGGCGTTCGTCAGTGTATCCCACGACTGGTTTTAAAAGCTCTAGAACTTTGTGAAATTCACCTAAATATTATTGGCTTTTGCAAAAGCAGAAAGAAAATGTAGATTACAAAATTGGTCACTTGGATGATCTAAGACTTTTTTGCGAAAAATGAAAAAGTGATGGAAGAAATGCTACGTACAGTAAACAGATTTAGTGAAGATATATGTGTGAATTTTGGCCTAGAAAAATATTCAAAGGTCTGCATATATAGAGGCAAGCAGATACAAGCAGGAAATGTACATTTATATGATCAGAATGTAATTAAAGATATAGAACAGGGGAAAATGTGCAAGTACTTGGGTGTAGTAGAGAATGGCTATACCTCAAACGAAAGCGTGAAAACACGGATACAGCTGGAATACTGCAGAAGAACTTGGCTTGTCCTTCGATCTGAACAAAATGCAAGAAACAGTGGCGTAACTAGCACTCTGTACACCCGGACATTGCCAGGGGGCCCCCAGTCTCGTGGGGCCCCTTACTTCTGGAAGCTGTAGAGGACCTTCTTCATGGTTTTTAACCGATGTGAAGAAAAAATTATTATTCAATCAAGAGAATTTGGTTTAAATTTTTTTTTTACGTAATCTAGCCATAATTAATCAACGAACTCTTTTCATAGGTTCAATTTTTACTTATTGTTCATTTTACGCTATCGGACAGTTTTCCGGATGCGTGTACAGTTGTCATGATATTTTAACTATGCCAGTTACAGTTGCGGCAGCACAACAGTCATTTTCGAAGCTGAAACTCGTCAAAAATTACTTGAAAATTTTAAGACAAAATAAACGGTTTAAGAGTTTTATCCACCGAATATGTGGGAACAAATGATTTAAATAGCATATTACATCAGTTAGTTTGGGAACAAATGATTAAATAGCATAGTACCCCGCCAGAAAATATAAATCTATCATTGGATTTTTTGTACAATTACTTTTAAAATATATAGTATGTAAATATTATTGAATAAAATAACTAAATTGTTATGAAGATTTGTATTCCTTACTTAAAAACCATTAAATCTATTTCTAAATTTAACTATATTAAACCACTTAAACAACGTGCACTATGAGGCCCCGTGCTACATTTAGCCCGGGGGCCCCGATTTGGATAGTTACGCCACTGGCAAGAAATAAAATCAGTGCGATAAATGAGCTAGCTGTTCCTGTGTTAGAATATAGTTTTGGAATTATAGATTTAATAGTGCAAGAAATTCTTCAGATGGACAGGAAGACTCGAAAATTTTAAACAATTCACCAAGTTCATCTCCGACCAGACATTCATAGATTGTACATCTCTAGGAAACGTGGGGGAAGAGGTTTAAGACAACTGGAAACAGCTCATTAAAGTTTTATTATGAATATGGCCAAATTTGTTCTTCAAAACAAAAACGATGTATTTCTAAAACAAATCATAAAAACAGAAGGAAAAAAAGCCAGCAAAAGTATTATAAAGTCAGCAAGAAAAAAGTCTCAAACAACTAAAATGACAAAAACATTATTGATGACGAAATACTCAGCATTGATTGCAAGATAAATTCCCAACAGATGCTGAGAAACAACTGGCAAGAAAAACCCCTATATGTACAGCACTTAAGAAGACTACACAAAAATGGAGTTGACGAGAACGGTTCTCATACATGGTTAATGTCGCGGATTCTTTGCTTTGGTCAGCTCTAGCTAGCGGCTTCTAGGCTGACAGAAGGCGACATGGGGATGGTTGGAGGGGATGGAAAAGGGAGAGGGTGAGGTAGGGGGGTTAGGGAATGAAAGGTTGGTCAGTTCCGACAGATAAACGCCATGTACGTGTAAGCGGTTTAATACTCACGAGTAATCAAGGACGAGTCCGCAAGCAGTAGCGGTTTCCATCGTAACAGGTGATGTGGTGGCACCCTCGGACGTGGCCCCGTCGGCAGTCGAACCGACGTGCACGTAGCGAGTCGCGAGCTGGTCGCGAGATGGATGGGCCGAAAATGAGCCAAAGTGAGCGCGCTACATAATGACACGTAGTGGCCGTCGTGAGCCGTGGTGAGAGTAATTGAGAGTGTCTCCCCCGTCTCCCCCTCGTGATATCTGCCTGCGACGTGTAACCTGACCTCGATAGAAAGTGCATACGTGCGCTTCACTGCATTAAGAAGAGACCGGATGAAGGTGAAAACAGAGGTATTATTAACAGCAGCTCAAGATCATGTCCTAAGACCAAGGCATACGCCATTTTAAAAATAAATGAAAATGGCAAATGTAGGTTCTGTCAGAACCAGTCTGGGACTACAGAGCACATTGTTTCGGGGTGCCCATGAGTACCTCAAAAGACACAATGAGGTACGCACCTTCCTACACTGGCAAATATGCAAATCTCTAAATGGTCATGATTATGCAGTAAATGGTACCGTACAACCAAATTCCAAACCCTGTTACAAGCATTGAAAACCACACTGTTTTGTACAATTAACCAATCCACACAGACAGAACAATTGCGGCCAACAGGCCAGACATTGCTATCAGAGACAGATCAAAGAAGACCTGCATGCTAATCGACATAGCTATTCCTTGTGATTAGAATGTTACTGCAAAGGATGCTGAAAAACAACTGAAATATGAAATATCCAGGGTGTAGCAATGCGTGGAACCGCCAATATTATGCGCAATGTGTTGTAAGAGCACGCACACGGTGAATCATCTCCTCAGGAAGCTAGATGTGACCTGGAGATATTCTTAGATTTATCGGACCACCACAACCTCCGGTCGTGAAAACAGAGGACTATAATAATAATGATAATAATATAAAGCAAAAACAAATATCTTCTAATCTTAACAAAACAGTATGTAGGGCACTACAGCAAACATGTCCGGGAAAATAACTGTTGTATTCTTCAGTCTTGAACGTCATAAGAAATGTTTATTTTTCTTCTTCGTCATTATTACTATTCATATTCCGTGCTATTTTGTGAACGCGTTGAGTGCTCTTGTTAAATTTCCTATCGAAAATAAATATTTGGAAATAAATAAGGAATTACCACAAGTCCAACTATGCATTTAATGCAATAACAAACCTCTTACGACGTAATAGGCCAGAAGCTAAATTCATTGAACAAAACTTGGCAATGGTCATCCGTTTTCAAGTTAACTCGAGCAACAAAGGATATATAGTAATCAAACCGTAATCTTATTTTTAAAATATCAACCACGACACACTTTTTGGAAGGAAATAATGGACATTTTTAAATTCTGTAATTTTTACGAATAAAATAATATACCACACGCCATATAATATATTTTTATGGGATTCATTTTAAGGGCAAATACAATTATGAGATGCTCCAATTTTTTCGATCACACCTTTAAAATCAATTGCGTATTCCAAAAAATATTTCTTCGAAAAATTCCTCCTACCGTAAAAGCTTTTCAAGTAAATGTGATAGATTATTTTTATAAGACTAGACTGAAATGAAATGCTGTATTATTGATACTTACATAGATATAAGAAAAATACGAACATACTGCAAAATACCCCTTTTTTCAGTTTCTCGAAAACTAAATATTTTTGAAGTATGAAGGTACAGGAAGATGATATAGAACCAATTATATTAACAAATAAATGCGATTTCAAAATTATATTTCATAAACAATTAATCAGAAATGCAATTTTTTTAAATCTCCCTTTTCTGCCATTTGTGATACATTTTTGTGAAAAAAGAAATTTCATGGCGTACAAAATTTCAAAATTGGGGGTGTCCTAACTAAGAATGTTTAGTATAAACAATATCTTTTTGGATTTTGAAAATAAAGTAAAAAATAAAGTCATAATTTATGTTAGTCAGTGACACGGTCAGCTATATGAATGTTAGATATTGATAGAAATATTCGTGGAATAATCTGTAACGTATCTTGTCACCATTAAGTAGATTTCTGACATGAATATAAAAAACTATTTTGTGTCAGTCTTTGTCGTAGAGACCCGAAATTCAGGAAAAGCAAAAACTATACCTTGAATTTAATGTAACACCTCTTGAATTTTACTTAAAATTACATGAGACATTATTTCATTTGTCAAAAAATATTAGTGAAACGTGTATGACACAGTCGTAGTTTTAGAGTTGTACCACTTAAATGTGTCTTTTGGAAGGACATTTAGACCACATAAAATATATTCAATTTCATTTCAATGTTAAGTATATTTTATTCGTTTGAAATTAAACATTTGAGTAACCCCGAGTTACAAATATAAACCACAGTTGACATTGCGAATAAAGTTCGTAAGCTGTCACAAATAAATCAAAATTTTATTCAAACGATTTTCAAGTGCAGCATATTTTCATTTTGTTTAGTGTTCTATTAAAATGACTGCCCAATACAACCTTTATAACCATAATCTTGATCCATTGCAATTGTGCGCCATATCAGGTTTGACGTTAATATCACCCGTCACTGATACAGCCCCCAACAGCCACTACCCCTACTGCTGCAGCCTTGCCTCGTGGGTAATGTATATATGTCGTATATCATCATTATAGGGGAGCGTTGACAGAGAGATGACTGCCGTACGATGGAGAGGGGATTGGCAGCGGACGCAGAAATGAGCCCACGGATTGGAAGGAAATCGAGGGTATATAGCATTGCCACGGTCATAAGCGAGATTCAGGACGAAAAATTATAAAGTCTGCTTTCCCAGATTATGGAAGATCGCTGATTCCTGGACGCGGTGGCACATATTGAAGGAAGTCACAGGACTCCGTAATTATGACCTACGGTATTAATAGCATTTTTGTCTTTAAAGAATCTTGGATTACTATAGTTTATCGTACACATTGCTTACGTTCTATAGGTCTTGTTAAATTAATTTTAATATTTGTTCGATGGCTTAAAAGCGAATTCACTTTTAAATTTCCTATTACAGTATATCTTACGTGTTATTCTTCGATACACAGGTAGTCTTCATTTCTTAAAATTGTTTTCTTTTTTAATTTCTATTTATGAGTAAGATTGAGGTGCTATGGAAGTCAGTAATGAGAAATTGCAAGAATAATTATTTATACATTAAAATTTTATTATTTAATTTAGATTTATCAAGTCCATTTTAATACTTCAAGTTACCGATGTAAACTTTATAGGACTTTTGTATTGCATCAAGCCTGTCTACACGGAGAGGTGCTTCCGTTCATATGAGAAAATAGTACATTAGTCATTGTCAGTCATTATAGAATTTAAGAAATGTGTTTTGACTGTATTCATTACATAAAGTTTGTGTAAGAATTTCTTATAATCTCGTTTAATAGTAGTATATTATTGGTATATAAAAAATCACTCATGTAAGCGTTTGTGGGGACTTTTTGTCATGATATATTATTCTTAATACTACAATAATACATTAATTGCTCTACCTTATTTTTGGCTATGTCATCAAGATCTTCAGATGAGCTGCAAATTTCACCAGAAATGATTCCTTCATAAAGCATAAATGCGTCTTCAATGGAAGCAGAAATACCTTCGCTCGATGTATATCAAAATACAGCCCGTGTTTTTACACTTTAGTGTCTATCCTGTTGCATTAAAATAATTCTCTTGCACGATAACGGTGGAGATATACGAGTAAGATTTCCTTAGTGTATCCAGAGCTGAAGAAGAGCTCACATCTTAATAGATTCCGTATGAACGCGAAGAGCTTGCTTCTCTCGGCTCCAATTTCACCTCAAGCTCTTATCCGTTTCGTGACATCCTGGTCGTAGCGTCTGATCCTCGGAGATTTTCTTTCAATTTTTGTAACAGGTGAAGGGATCGTCACTTCACAGGTTTATGGCTGGGATTTACTGTTGTGCGTTTACCTTTCTTCCACAACACTTTTCGCTGTCTCTCGAAATTGAGTTGACATTTAAAATGACAAAGAAACCTTAAGTTGATATTTTAAATTTTTGTGATCCCATATACCTTAATTTACATCATTGACTTTGATGGTTCATTTAGAATTAGATGTTTTTAGTCCAAGGACGAGAATTGATGTCGATGAAAGAAACACAAATATCTTTCTCAACCTTTTCTCGTCTGTGTTCACTGTTTCGTATTAATATAAGTGTTTATATTAACTCAGTTGTTCATATTACATCGTAAATAACATAATTATATGATTTATGTCTGATTTACCACATATTTTGAATGCACAGATTTTCTTGATTATATGCAAGAGAATTGATTAATTTCTACTTAAAATATTACTCTTTGTTTCCTTATTACTCGTAATGTTCACTAGAATTGCAAACTATTGATGATAAAAATCAAGTAGAAACAATTGAACCTGAATTTCTTTAAATAAGAATTAAATTAAATCAGTAGAATTTCATGTGCCATCGTTCCCTTGGTAAAGATATTAGTGGTGAATCGTTTCAGTTAATTTATTTTATTCTACGGACTCTAATATCAGTCCATATTTAATTAATCTGTAAATTAAACATACTGTCTTGCACAATATAATTCCTTTATTTAGAAATTTTATTCTATAGTTCATATCTCATTAAA
>NNCF01126181.1:0-51690 GCA_002313205.1 Laupala kohalensis
CATTCATCCGCATCCTGCTTCGGACCGGTGCTAGAATGCGCGTTATCAGTGACTTGCAAGCTGCAGAAACTCGAGGCTCCTTCGGAAAAGTTACTTTATTTTGTACTTGCTGTAACATTAATATTAACAAATGCTCTTTTAAAATACACTATACAATTTAATGAACTTGTCTTATTCAATATCACAATAGAGCGCCGATAATTATCCGAACTGGCGTCATGGAATAGAAAAGTAACTAATTATATCGCAATGCCGTCGATGATGCCGTTTCCAGAACGTACAAAGACCAGTCAGCACTAGAGATCTAATCTTATTTGACGAATTAAAGATAAACATTTTCTCTCAAATCATTATTCCTGGGAACATCTATACATCACCCAATGACCATTTTTACTAGAGATGAGGGAAACCTCCATTCAATAAAGTAAATTTTGATATTCGATTGTTTGAATATCCGAACCAATCCTTCGGATAATCGACGTTCAATTGTAATTCTATGCCTGATTTTGATGAGCCGAAGTTTCTGAAATTTTGACCTCGTTTCATTTCGCATTTAGACGGAGGGGATATAGCAAGATGTTGGTTTTTTTGAGAACTTATAAGAAGTAAATTAAAATTGGAAAGTAGTATACCACTTTCCCATCTATATATGGAAAAACGTATCTTTGGCAAGGGGGCCCGAGTCTCTGGGAAACTCCGATTGATACGGAAAAATAGATTTAGCTATAAATAGAGTGTTTAACCTAGCATGAAAATTCAATGAACATTTTAAATTTCCCTGTACACTTTTATTTATTTCCTTGTCTATTTATATTTTCTTACTAATATTTGGCATGATTTGAGATCGCGATTTTTTAATTTTCTATAATAATTTGTTATGTATAAAATGGGCCAATACGAGTAAAAACTGTTAAGTAAAAAAATACTTCGTATTAATATAAGAACTGGTATAAAGACGCATATGGAGGTACTAGTAAACTGAAAAGGTCTTAAAGCGCGACCTGAAAGATTATTAAAGGGCCCCTGAGGCCCATGATGCCGGATCAATGTTGCAAAATTTTCTTCCGAGTATCTTGTAGAAAAATAGTTGTAGAAACTTCGGCTGGATCGAATTCGGGAACTCCTGCTCCGAGCATTTTGTACGTCGTATTGCGATTAAAACACGTAAGTCAGAGGTAACTGGATCTAAATGCTGTAGCTTGAGAAGCCTTTCTGTTCATTATCATAGCAAGGAGATATGTTCCCAGTTATAACGGATAATAATCCTGCGTGAATGTGGTATTCGAGTTTTGGGTTGCGGAGTGGTTAAAAACCTTGCAGTCACAGCTGAAAGTCCTGGGTTCGAATCCCATCGACTTTTCACCTGAATCAAGTTTAGGAACAAAGAAGGAAATTTCAAATGTGATAAAAGTGTACCATAGGTCTCATTTTCTAATGATTCTACATCAGTTTAATGTAAGTCTATGGCAGAATTTCCTTAAATGCTCTCTCATCCGCAAATTCTTTTGTTCAGATCTTCAAAATTCTTTTATGTTTTAGAAGAAATAAATTAAAATAAACAGAAAGAAAAGAGGTACCTATCATGGTAGAAATTATGGTTAATTGCCCCATCCCTTCTTTGTGCCAGTGTTCTCTTGTACCATACACTGATGTAAGTGGGATTTGACAGTGCAAGAAACCAACAATTTGATTAAAATTTACAAAAACCTTAACTTATTTAATTTTAGTTTTCAGTCTATTACCTAGCAATTATCAACACTTGTTAATTATCTAAAAAAATTAACATTTTGAGTTCATATTTCAGAGAAAGTAAGATCTGTTCTGAATTTTGCTCTCTCTCCCCAAAATATTTCAGAAATAACATGACTAAATACTGGAGAGGAATTAGACTGAATTTCTGGTCACAATATTGTTGAAGAATGGAATGTTACATTAGCAATGAATATTTAATTATTCATCATTTGTTTCACAAACATACTCATTAAAAACATGAGAAGTGAGAAGTGCTCAAAGATACACATTAATTGAGTAGAAAACCAAGAAAAATATAAAACAGAATTTGAATGGTAACGAATTCCATCAAAAATAGATGGAAAATCAATATACACAAACCAGTAACATAAGATGACATTCTAATTGGCATCAATTCAGCAATTTTTTAAACATGTAATCCTTGTAACTTCCGCTCAATTTAAGAGTCTTAAGCTTCTCAAACAAAGTTACTAGAAATAAAATTGTATGGTGTGTTATTTATTACCTTGAGAAGATTATTGTAATTTGAGTCATCAAAAGGCAATCGTCCGTACACTATGGCATATAGTACTACTCCCATTGACCATATGTCTGATAGCTGAGGTTGGTATGGAACTCCTCGGAGAATCTCAGGTGATGCATAGGCATAACTGCCACAGAAAGTCTCACTTAGAGGAGCTACACCATTTCTAGGTCGCATATGGCCTCTTGCAAATCCAAAATCTGACAATTTGATGTTGTACTCATTGTCCATAAGTAAGTTTTCACACTTGATATCTCTGAAAAGAAAAAAATGAAACACTTTTGTAAAAAAATGTTTTCAGCTCCAAGTGTTTCCCTTTTTTCTTATCTATGTAATGAGTACCTGTGAACTACTCCTCTTTCATGACAGTAGTCAACACTGTCAATTAATTGGCGGAACCAATGTCTGCCTCTAGTTTCATCAATGTAAGTGTCTCTTCGTATTATATCCAACAAACTTCCATTTTCTGCATACTCCATTATAATGTACACTCTGCAGGCAGAAAATAACTGGACTACTATGTCTGAACAAATTTATATAAAAAAATAGAAAATTTATATTTCTTACCGATGTGTAGTTTCTATGGCTTGGAGAAATCGAATGAGGTTTGGGTGTCTCAATCCCTTTACCACTTCAATTTCTCTTGGTAAAAATTTTTTAAGATAATCAGCCGGAGCTTGAAATTTTGAAACTATTTTTACTGCCACTTCCATTTGATGTCTGGTGGACTGAGCAACCTATGATTAATAAGACAAAATAATATTTTCAATGAAAATATGAGTCAATCTTATTTGAAATGGTTGAGAGAGACCTATTATCTGAATAACCATTTTTCTGTTGAAGTGTATTTCCTCATTTAAATGGTTGCAATTAACTTTATTATGTATCACTTGTAGTAATGAATGAATTTTAAGTAGAAAATGTAAAAATTAGGCAGTCAACTGTTAATTTCATGTACTAAAGTAAAATTTAAGAACTGTAGGAGAGAACAATAACATACTTTTACTGTAGCATATGAGCCAGATCCAATAGTTCTCCCCAAAGTGTAGCCATGAGACTCTAAAACAGTTGGTCGGGTAGCAGATCTTGAAGTATCTACCGGATCCCGAGCGCTAACAGATTTTGTGGTTCCGCCTGTGGTATTATTAGGGTGAGCAACTGCGGGAGCATTAGTTTGAGTTGCATCTCGTGTGGCATCCTCAGCTGCTAACTTAGCTTTTGATTGAGCGGATGCTGCCGCAGCTGCCACGAGGGGTCCTGGAGTCGTTGTGGCAGCTGCAGCTGCAGTCGTAGTCGCCCCTGCAGCAGCTATGGGGGCCAAAAGTGCAGGTGCAGTAGCTGGGTTTGGAACTGCAGGTGACCCTGCGGCACTTGCATTCGATTCCCCGGCATGTTTTTTAGAAGGCATAGCTTTTCATTTCAGTAGTGGAGTGTTACACGCTGTGTTGAATATGAACATGAATTTCGTTTTTCTTGTAAGCTGGGGAAAGCGCCATTGACGAAAGTTGGTTGCATCGGCGCATAGCACCGAGCATCATTTCTATGGAAATTCGTATTGTTGCCAATAATAATTAAGGCTATTTAAATACCAGTATATAATTTACTTAGACCTCGAGCGCCTTAAATGCACGCAAATTATGTGTGTAGTTTGTCTCATGTACAATTCTCTGATTTTTTTGTAAATAGAATAATTCTCTTTCTATTATAGTAGTCCCACCCTTAAGTCTTTTTTTGAATTCTGAATACAAATCATCTAAAAATTATTACTCAACTTATTTGCCACGATATATGGTTGCATACGAGAATAGATAGATATGCGTCTCAAGTGACAGGCTGCTGTTGACTGTCATTTGTAAACGCGCGGGCATGGTAGGATTCCTCGCTTGTTAACAACTTTGGCATTGTGGGTGTGAGCAAAAGTTGTTGCGTATTTACTTCGTGACCTGTGACGTAGGATGCAAGATTGACTGAGCACAGTAGATCAGTTCGAGATACAAAGCTTTTCAAAGATTTGTGATTGTCTCCCTATTGTGTTGTGAAGATGTCTTACGCCTATTTGTTTAAGTATATCATTATAGGAGACACAGGTAAGATTTCTGCTCCGTGAGTTTCTTTTCGGTATGGTGTGAGACGCAAAAACATACCCCCAATATTGTCATCGATGTTTGTTTTGTGTGTGGGTTTTACCAGTATCCGAAACAAAGCATTTGTTTGTTTCAAAGTATTTTATATTATTGGACATTAATGACTCGAAGAGTCAGTTGTGTTAATAACTTAAGTGATTTATCACCCTATGAGTTGCGCCCGCACCCATTAGAATATCTCGCATATATGAATTATCTTGAATCACACTAATTATTCATTGCGTCACTATGTGAATTTAGATGTATCGAAGGTTCTATTAAAAACAAAGCAATGTTGGAATTCGTTGTACTTCAGCATTTAAGTGTTAAAATATTACTTCTTTTCACATATTATACTGGTTGTCTTAATACATTTTTTGAATTCTTTAAACCAAGAAGCTCCATCAGATAACAAGTAAATAAGAATTTTGATTATGTGTGGCTTGGAAATTAAATTTATCGTTTATATTCAGAAGCTGTTTTTTAACAGTGAAATCTGCATACATTAAACCTACTTATGTTACGCTTTTGTGTAGGTGTGGGGAAGTCTTGTCTCCTCCTTCAATTTACTGACAAAAGATTTCAACCAGTCCATGATCTTACCATAGGTATGTTGGTGTAAATATACATTGTTTTATTTATTGTGAAGAGTATGCAACATAATTTAGTGATCTATCAACAATTTGACAGGTGTGGAATTTGGTGCCCGTATGATTACTATTGATGGAAAGCAAATAAAACTTCAAATCTGGGATACTGTAAGTAAGAAGCATTTTTTTAATCCATGGGACTTACTGGTTTTCATCTGTTCAATTACTATGTCAAACTTATAGGCTGGTCAAGAAGCATTTCGTTCTATCACCCGATCATATTATCGCGGAGCAGCAGGAGCATTACTGGTTTATGATATAACCAGACGAGATACTTTCAATCATTTGACTACCTGGCTTGAAGATGCTAGACAGCATTCAAATTCCAATATGGTTATTATGTTGATAGGTAATAAAAGGTAAGGAAATTTTGTGTCATCGAAAAAGATATATGTAAAATTATGTGAAATTCAATGTTTTTTTGACAAAGTTTTATAACCATTGCACCAGACTTCAGTTCAACAAAACAAATTATGGCCAAATTTCACCTGGCGGTCCAAAGAGGGTTCGAAAAAATGATTAATGTCATAATACTGCAAATATTATTACGGTTCCGAAAATATAAGTCGTATTCCTCGCTCTTCATATTTACGGTAGTTATAAAGAAATATTGTTCCGCACTATTTCCTTCTCTCTGCCACCGTTTATGTTAGTATGTTAGGGTATGTTAATTGTAATATGGCTCGCGGCAGCGAGCCATGAACAATTATAAACAATTGTTCGGTCACAGTCGGCGATGTTAGGTTTGTTACACCCGTCGATTTAGTTTTAAGAAAATATGTTGTACGTGTGAAGATGGAGGCGATGGTGGAGGTAGCAGCACTCGCGGAAGGATATACGAAGAATAAGGTTATTTTTCTACGGCGTTGGACCGTGATGTGAAATTGGTCCGAAATTATTATTTGTTAAATTTGAATAAAAAATCTTATTTTATTTAAATGTTCTTAGTGACTTAGATACCCGTCGAGAAGTAAAGAAGGAGGAAGGAGAAGCCTTTGCAAGAGAGCATGGTTTAATATTCATGGAAACTTCTGCCAAAACAGCTGCTAATGTTGAAGAAGCATTTATTAACACAGCGAAGGAAATCTATGAAAAAATTCAAGAAGGAGTTTTTGATATCAACAATGAGGTAAGGTCAGAGAGGAGTCTCATTTGGGTTTTGTAGAGTGTAACAAGCTCATGGGTAGCATATAGCAATTTTCCCTTTTGTATGCAAGTTTTGTCTTTCTCTGAGTATTAGTATCTGCTACATCACTGATCACGGTAATACATTGTGGTGTGTGTGAGCCTCATATTGCTTGCTAGGCTTTGGTGTACCCAGTGTTATTACAACTGAGAGATTGTTTTTATCTGTAGCTGAAGGAGCCATATCTGTGGGTCATTTGACATGGTCTCTTGTGTGAATGAATAAAGAATATAATTTAACATAGAATAGAAAGTAGTCAATGCCTAACTATTGCTGGAGTTCATTTGTTTACATTTTTGTGATACAACAGTATCTTTATGAGATGGATATATCAGAATTTCAGAAATGAGATTTTCAGAAATGTTTTTCTCTTGGTATTACATGTTTCTCAAGAAGCATGTAGAATAATAAATACTTTAAAATAATTCTTTAAACTTAAATTTAGTAGTGTCCTAAGGCATATTAACAGTTTCTTTTTTATTCTACATATGCAGAATTCTTCTTATTTGTTATAATCAAAATGTCTGTTGAAATGTTATGAGCTTGTACAGTATCTTGATAGTAATGCAAAGTATATGGATATTTCATAATTGCTACGCACTACAGATAATTCATGATAATTATAGTAACTAGTATAACTTTGTGATTAGCAAGTCTAGGCTAGTTATATAAATTAATTTTCTGGTTGTTCAGAGTTTGCAGATATTATAATTGTCCATGTATTAACCCTGCATTAGTGTGTCAAAATAATGTAACGTACTTTGAGTGAACGGTCTATTAGTTTTATTTTTATTACCTTCTGGAATGTAAAATTAATCATGAATACATATAAAGTTTCCCAGAATCAACATGGACGTTTAAAAATAAAACAGAATTACATAACATGATTTTTCTGCCTGGAACACACAGAGGTAAGTATTAAGTATTATTCATTGTTATAATCACTACTAATTGAACTGTAGATGACGTTAATTTTTCCACATAATTGATGAGAATTCACTCACAATCTCTGCATAGTACTTCAAGATACTAGTACATTTTCTGAAATGGTATTTAGTTATTTGGTTTTTCTTCCAAGAACTCAGTGCCATCTCCCATCTTTCCACTGGCCCGTAGAGGATTGTATGCTGGCTTCCTTTCCAGCTCACAAATGTCATATAATCTTTCTGTAGATGTCGCAAGATTCTTGTCTTCAAAACCTCAACGATGAAATGGCTTTGTGAAAGACTCGTTCCCAGATCTGTCAGAAATTTTCTACGTAATGTATTCTGTGTTGGCACATTTTTACTAATGATTATTTAACTGTTGTTGCACACAAGTGGACAGAAAAAGTGACTGAATGTTGATACACAAACTGAAGGAAAATATATTTAAAAAATTAAAAATTTATCATACAGAGAAAACTGCATTTTGCTTGTCAGCTATTGGAACATTAACAAAAACTATGAACCAGGAACTATTTCACTGGGTGTACTTTGTATTGTGTATTTAACACAATTGTTCACTCAGCAGAACTATTAAGAAATGTAATTGAAGAAGGTACAATGAAGGAAAGAAAAAAGTGGGAAAGTAGTAAAGAAAAGTGTCTCACAATGAATAATGTTACACGTGAAAAGGTCTACTTCAAGATGGGCCCGAATGATAGAGGGTGAATGTAATTTGGCTATGAAATGTAATTTTCATTGAGTTTTACTTAGAATATTATAAACTGAATTTGTAGGATATTTTTACATAGTGTATATTTGGCCATTTTTATAGATAAATACTTTAAACTATTATAACTTAATTTAATAGTAATGTTGATAAACTACAGTATTTAGTTTCTGATTCTTTGCTCTCAATATTAAGTAGGAATTTATTGATTCTTGATAAGATCCTTGGATTGTCGAGTAGTATAGTCTCTATTTGGAATTTTCAATAAATGGTTACAATTATTCTTTCTGATGCTTATTTCCTTATTATTATATAACAGAGAAAGTGCATTTTTTTCTGTGGAGACAAAATTACTAAACCCATCTCAATAAAATTCAGCAGAAAAGTAGCTGGAAACAAAGAGGATACTCGATGTGCTAAAAGGTCTTAATTTAATATATCGTATGCATTATGTTAATCAATACTATTTAGTGGCTTTGTCCCAACTTCAACATACAAAAATATTGTTGATGTGAATGAAGTTTATAGCCAGAAATTTATTTTAGGATGGACACAGGCTTGATAAAAATTTATTATTGTTGACATTGAAGTTATTTGTCCCTTAAATTATATTTTTTAATAGTCCGTATACAGATGTCAATGGAGAATCAAGAAAGAATGATGTACAAAAATAACAAAATTCATGGTAGCAATGCTGTGGGTATACAGTTAGTATCATGGTATAACAACTTTTTATTGTATGCATACCTTCCCATAAAAACACTTTCTTCACATAACTATTGTCTAACACACATTGTGCATGTAGCTCATAAATTATCTTGGTTTTATATGAGTTGACGGCCATGTTACACCATTAGTTTTAGATTTCTTTTTTATTTAGTATATTAACCGTTATTTGGTTGGTCTTGTTGATGTCTATGGATGGTACTGTGATTTATTTGCGTTTTAATGTCTTGTGGCATGGATCAGATTGTATGGCCTACTCTTCAACCTAACCACGATACTCTGATTTTGGAGAAGAAATTGGGAAAAGGAATGGTTGCTGGGAAATGTTAGGTACCATTGGGTACCAACATTTGTTTTCTTTTTGTTTCTGTGAAATGTTAATTCCATAACTTTTCTTATTATATTAAATGGTTTTAATATAATAATTTCCATGTATATGATATTGTTCAAAGATTTTTCTTCTACTACCATTGGTTTATTGCTTTAGATGATATTTATTACTTTATTCTTAATTACTTGAGATGATATTTAAGAACTGGTGACCGAACTGCTGTGGGAGGAAAATTACAGATGTAACTATTTCAGTAATTTGGTAACTTGTTAATTCTGTCCATATCATTTGCTGTTTATTTTGCTGTGCTCAGAAAGATAAATCAAGGCATACACCGTAAATAAGCTACAGATAATAAATCTTTGTTCTTTTGTTTAGTTCGAGAGGCCTTGAATTTTTCATTAATGGTTCTTAAGGAAAAGATATGTAGTTAAATAAAACACACACATACACATATTCTATACCCACACAAACTTGCAAGTATAAACAAACATGTAAACAACTATGGCTTGCTTAATAGTATAGTTCTTGTTAAACTTGTTTTTTACTAAAATATCAGTTTTTAGTGAAGAAAAACAATTTTTGTTTTTGAGCAGTTTTTACTATTCAATAAAGTTATTTTCTAGTTCAGAAATAGATTTTGCTTTATTTGCTTTGAACATTTGTTTTAATTTCAACACTTACATATAGAGGACATAAATCTTTTTGAGGTATTATAACGACATTGGTGTATGTGTGTGGACATGTTCACCCCAGAAATTTGCATTAAGAACGGATTTATGGATGGTATAATTATTAATGGCTCAAGTGAGAGTTATTTCTTTACAGAAATCTTGTGTGTTTCTCTCTCTCTCTCGCAATCAGAAGGAGGAGAGACAAGCTGTTGAAAATAGGACTTAGATCATATCATATTACTACATGGTCTGGCAGTGTGAGATCACTGGGATCACGTTGCCTAGGTCCCGGACTCGCTCCAGAATATGCTTCTACATACTCCAATGTGTGAGGGTCCCCTCAAAGATATTAATGGAGTAATCAAATGTTTTGTTTCTTTCAGGCTAATGGTATCAAGATTGGTCCTCAACATTCCGCTACTAATGTTAGTTTACCCTCAGGAGGTCAGGGTCCCATGCAGGGTGGAGGGTGCTGTTAGGAGCTCGCTCGCCTCGCCCCTTGCTCCTTCTGCCCGCGGCTATGAGTGAGGCCCTGGAACATTGCTCGCTCCTAACAGCCCTCTTCTTGTGTTAAGATCAACACTTTACAAGTTCTGGATTGGATCTGAAATCCTGTGGATTATTAACTGGTGGCGTAGTCCAGTTGATTGGTGGGACATTTTGAATATTGTATACACATAGAATTATATAAATATTTGATCACAATTAATCTGATGTGAGTGGTCTTGTGAAGAACAATTACGCTTTCGAAGCAATAATGTAATGTTCAAAATAAAGACCAATTTGATTTCAGTTCCTGAACATCTTTAAGATCTCTAACTGAATGACTTATTTTTTCTTTTGTTATTATTGTCTTAAAACTCTTAATATGTTAATTTTCTGAAAATGAAATGTTTTTGAAATCTTTCTTTCTTTTTTTAAATTTATTTTGTGCATTACATGGATACTTCGAATTGTAGTGTGTTGTAAACAGTCTTAATTGGCGACTTCTATCAACTTGAATGGTACTTGTTATTTGTGCAATTTTTGAAGTGAATGTCTTATATGAAAGCTGCCAACCTTTATTTGTATATAAAGTTGTCTTTTGACTTGTAGTTACAATTTCAGTATATTTTTTATTGTAATCAATTTATATTCATTCTCTTCAAATCATTGTCCTCTTATGAATAAAAAAAATTTATTATGTTGTCTGAAAATAAAATAAAACTTTCATGTCAGTTTTATGTTTTTTACAGAAAGTTGATTCTGCCTTTCAAATTGTTTGTTTTTCTGAATGTGTTTAATGTTTTTGCCTAGAATGTTGAATTTATGAAATACTGCAAGTATTACTATTAGGTAGTTGTTCATTGTCTAATGAATTGGTAATATTCTAAGCTCTCTCTCTTCAAGATGATCTTAGGTATTTTAAGAACATGTGATGTCAGCACAGTACAGGAAGTTTTTCTATGTAGATTTTTTAAATTTGTCTTTGATGGGTCTCATTTTTATTGTTTGGAGGCTATTCTCGCTCATGGCATGTTTTCCTTTCTTTAAACGAGACAAAGAGAGATTGAAGGTAGGTTTACAAAAATATACTTAAAAATATAGTTAAATTAGAACAATCTGTGGTGTATGTAAATGTATGTCATTTTCAGTTTCAGTTCATATATGGACAGTTTTCACTCCTTCATATTGCATAAAAATTATTTATTTTTGTCTTCTGCTTTATAGAATTGTTTGACTACGAATCCACCAGAGTAAGTTTTTCACTTGTATGCTAGTCATGTTTTCATAAGAATGTTGTACCTCATCATATCTTTTTCTTACTTTATTAAGAGCTCCCTGTGCTGTTATTTTAGAATTATGATGAGTATATTGTGTTGAGTTGTTGGATTGGATTATGTGGTGGCTGCACTTAACTTCAGTTACTTATGTGACATATGCTTTAAAACATAGAGGCATTTTGGGCACCTAGTTGCAACATCACAAACATTATAGAAGTTGTTGTATATGATAATTTAATTGCAGATCTAATGTAGTTTTGTAAGTAGAATGTGTACATGACTTTTATTATCATGTTTCTATATTTCTCTTTAAGTTTAGACAATCCAGCAGTTTAAAAAAAGTGCAGTAAATGATGCAAAGGCACAATCTTAAATTTAAGAAAATGAGTTTCCGTGGACAAAGTATAACCCATACTTTGTCTTGTTGCAAATATAGTTGCCTCTTAAGCTATTTATGAAAGCTATAATCATTGTATTAGCCTACATATTCTGTAAGAAATAAGAAAAATATAATTGTGGAATTATACTTGTATAAATGTGATATGTTTATTTATATTAAACCCTTGGCTGAATTTTGTACTTATTATGTATCTTTGCCAACTCTATTTTTTTATGAAAAAATAATCATTTTCCTGAGTCAAGAATAATAACCTTGAAGATAAAGATGGAAGTTTAAAATACTTCCTGTAAATTTAGGCATTCACGGCTGGAGTCGATATAAACTTGATTGCGTGGGACAAACTGTGTCTCAGGAGACAGAACTACCAATGTTTCAGTCATCCTTCTGTAGCCTCCTTCAGACCAATGTCAGAGTCAAATAGACCCAAGTCACTGTCATACTTGTAAGGACTCTCATACAAAGTAAGGAAATGGGAAAAAAAACAGGATCACGCACAGAGTGAGAAGTAAGTAACTAACTATGAAAGCCACTCATTGGTAGTTCTGTCTACTTAGACATTTATTTTTATCTTGGAATTCCAGAAGACACTTTTCCTTGTTGCTTAGGCTGTTTCCAGAACTAATGACTGACTGGCTGAAACCAAAAAGGAACCTATTGTTAAATAGAAAAGTCACATGTCCTATCTGAAAAATAATGTGTGTACTTCTGCTAGATGAATGAAGAAATTTTATTGTCAAAAAGGCAATTGGGGATCGTTCATAAATTACATTATGCGATCTTTGAGGATCGCCACACACACACTATGGTTCAGAAAGCGCTGTGAGTGGCTAAAAATAGTTAAAATGGTGCAAATTTCTTGAAATTTGGTACTCGGGAGTTTATTAGGTCTAAGATTGCAAAAAATGAAGATTATTTGAAACAAAAAAAAACTATTTCAAAAATAATCTTTTTCAATTACATAGAAATTAAGGTTAATCTTGTTTCATTTTAATAAATATATATTTATTTGATAATATTAGCAATTAATTTAAATTTATTTAAAAAGTATAATTTTTTGTAAAGAAATGTAATATATTAAAATGAAAAAAAAATTAAGATTACAAAATGATGAAATTGTGTACAATATAAACTTACGAGGCTCATTTTTAAAAACAATTCCTCTAAAATTCAAATTGATACAGATTATAGGTTGAAAAATAGAAATTTAATTCTCAATATTGATGTTTTTAAAGCATTTCATGTAGCACAACTTTGCTTTTATCTTATAATTAATCCTTATTCTTTGTAGAATAAGCACAGTATTGAGTTTGATATTGACTCTATGAAATTTAAAGGAATTTTGACTTGACTCGGCAAAACAATATATTGAATTATATGCTTGGTATTACATGCCACCTAGTATCCATAAAATTTTAATTCGTGTCAGAAATAATAAGGCAGAGCTACCAATGAGCCAACTATCAGGGGATGCTCTGGAGGCAAACCAAATGTATGCAAACAATTTCGTCGAGATTTTACAAGGAAGAATTCTAGAATAGCATCAAATGAAGATATACATAGTTTGCTTCAGCAGTCAGATCCTCTTCTTTCCGTGTCCAACATCTCCAATGATTTTCATGAGGTGTATCACACCCTCCTTAATGTGATGTTAGATAATGACCTACCTCCCTCCCTCCCATAATAAGAATAAAATATAGCAATTAAAGGAGAAAATATAATCAATAGTCGTATACTGAAGAGGATTATAAATGTCAATGGTGTTGCAAAGAGAAAATTATGTTTAAGGGGTTATAAGAGTTTTGTTTTTATTGTTGGAAAGTTAGCCTCGATTGAGACAATTTTCTATATATGATATTCCAAATGTAATGTCACGCTTTTTAAAATACACCAAGCTCCCCTCTCATTATGAACCGTTATGTTTCACCTCCCCCAAGACATATATTGAACCTCTTAAGCTTAGTTTATTGTCCTCCACGTGGTCATATGCAGTTTGCAACTGCTTTTTCGATGAATTTGTTTATTTATTTAGAAAAGAGGATCTTTTTCAGCACATCAGATTTGGACATATTGGATTCAGCAGAAGCGGCATGTTTTTTGTTTTTTTTTGGGGGGGGGAATGTGAAATTGATGAAAATGTAAGACTGATAAAGAAAGTTGGTGGGTATTTTGAACTGTTGGTGTGGGAACGACTGTTTATTCAACTAGTTAAGAACAGATTGTTAAATTTCAAAGTTCTGTTTGAAAATTATTTGATTTCAAAATTCATCCACAAGCTCGTTACCATTTGATCAGCAGTCGACAGAAGCAGAGGATGGAAGCGACAGCTTCTGAAGCTACAATGTTGTTTCAAAAAGTAAGTGGAGTGTATGGCCGACAAATTATTACAAGAATTTGTCATGCGAAATGGAGTTTAATACTGGAAGGGTTGGAAACAATGGGGATTGAGGAACGAATGCAAAGTGGAGTGCAGTCTTATTTTCGATATAGATGGATGGTTTTGGAAATGGTTGGGAATAAAATTTGCTATAAACTGTAAAAGGGGTGTACATTTGGACAATCATCTGTGAAGGGACACCATGGTGGGAGAAATATTGTTTCAATGCCCATAGTACTGAATATCCCGTACCATCCGTGAGTATGTAGGCCTGACCGTATTTAGAGAATACACCAAACACAGTAAGTAATCGTTCACTTTCAAAATGGAAGGTGTCAACATGTAGGAGAGAAGTGGGTATCAGAAGTGATAGGGCCTTCATTGGGTACTTTATTCGGACGCCTTTCGTACTTATTTTTCTGGTATAAGTCGCAGTTATTGATGTAGTCCCTAACTTGTGTATATAAGTTGGGCCAGTAGTATTTCTGTTTGATGTGTTCGACAGTCTCTTTGCTTCCATTACGATTAAAACTGTGGGTTTCAGCGACTAAGTGTAGTTGCTGTGTTTTATTTTCCACGTTTTCTACTAATTTTGTTGTACGAAGGATAATTAAATCTGAAGTGAAAAGCTTTTGAGAGGCTTGAATGAAAGGAATTTCAATAGTGACGTCATTAAAATAGACTGCGTACTTCTCGGAAGGAGTTATGACCCGGAGAAAGAGATCCTGCAAATCGTGTAACAGGTTTTTCTCAGTGACTCGTAATTTAATAAATTTGTTTTTCTGAAAAATGTGTGTGACGGAGTGTCCATGTGTATTCCCGTAAGTAACAAAGACTTTGTTTTGGTTAAGGGTTCGTTCTGATGCCCGCAAGATGAACATTGGGTCTTCCTGATTTGAGTGAATAGTTTCCTCGTCAACTTCTGTCAAGTAGTTTACTTCATCTGTTGCGTACTGTACTGGCACAGGGCGATCAACTGGTAAAGAGTGATAGTCTTGATCTGAATAATTATAAGTTGGTTGAGATACATAATTGTAAAGTGATTCATTGCGCGAGTTGTCGTACGGGTACTCATTGTAAAACTGAGATTCGTCGATGAAGGGATTCAACTTCGTACACTTGCGGGGTGATTCATGATTTGCTTTATAGTAGAAACTTCGGACATTGGTTTAACGAACCTGCTTTCGCCTTGAGTGGCACCGTGTGCATCTCGAGGGTATGGCATCATTGTTCCGCACCTGCACCAGATGGTGCTCATCGTGGATGGACTGCACGGCTTAAATTATTACAAGTCCCACTGAAACATAGAATGCGAGTGCCATGTCCGCCGGAAACCGGCGACTTAGGCACTCATTAGCGGGGAAAAGTGGAAGTGAAGGTAGAAATGAGGTAATGATAAAAGGATAAAATGTTGGGAGTAATGACGGGTTTATTGATATAAAGATGATATTGAGGTGAAAGGAAAAAATTGAGAAAGAGATAGTAAAGGGTAGAATGAGGGAATGGGGAGTTGAAGTATGTCGGAAGGATACTGACGGTGAGCACAGGAATTGACTCTGCGGAACAGATGTCGAGAGTATTTATGGAAGATGTTGGGTGTGGGGTCGTGGAAGGCCTTCCGGATATGTTTCCGGGCACGAAGGAAGATGACTTTTGTGATGGGTTCTAATTTGGAAATTCGACGAAGGTAAGAATTGGGGGTGCCTATGGGCGGTTTAACAGCCATCCGCAGGAACCGGTTTTCAAGAATGTGAAGGCGACGATGAATTTTATTGAGAAGGGTAGCCCAAGTTTCACAGGCAGAGTGCCAGGCTACGGACATATGTTTTATAAAGAAAAAGTTTAATTTTTAGCCGGATCCTGCGATTACAGAAAATAGGAGAGAAGCGGGCAAGAGTGCTGTTCATTTTCTCAAAGAGAGACTTTCCCTGATCTTCCCAGCGAAGCTTCCTGTCCATAGTGATCCCAAGGTACTTGACACTTGTGGACCAGTCCACAGTGGTGTCCTTGACCTTGAGCGACGGCAGGTTTTGAAAGGGCTTGCTGGAGAGGTAGCGGAAAGTAAAGATTATTGCCTGACACTTGGTGGGGTTCAAGGTGAGCCCATTAGAAGAGCTCCAAGTGTCCAGGCGAGAGGTAGCTGTTTGAAGATTAGTTATAGCAGAAGGAAGATTGTAGGCACGTGCCGCATAAGCAATGTCATCGGCATAAAGAAATTCAGAAACATGCCCAGGTGCCGGAAGATCATGAAGAAACAGAGAGAAAAGAGTGGGTGCCCAGACACTACCCTGGGGGACCCCAGCGCAGATGGGATTGTGGATAAGGAGTGATGGTAGCGTACCTGGAAGGAACGTTCGGAGAAGTAACTGCGCAGGAGTTGATGAAAGACGGGAGGAACTAAGGAAGAGGTTTTGTGAAGGAGAAGGTCGTGGTGGATAGTGTTAAAAGCAACGGAGAAATCGAAGAATATAGCATGAATGGCAATTTGTCGAGATAGGATGGGAGCTAATTCATGAGTCAGGCGCAAAGTCTGCAAAGCTGCAGACTTGTTACGCCTGAAACCTAACTGGGTGGGACGAACGGCATGAGTGGAGTCTAGTTGCGGGGTAAGTTTGGCAAAGATAAGGCGCTCGAAAAGTTTGCCAAGAAGCTAAAGAAGACTAAAGGGACGATAGTTATTAGGGTCCCGAAGATTCTTTCCCTGTTTGGGAAGGAGAAGGATGGTGGCATGTTTCCCGGAAAGTGGAAAGTAACTAAGAGAAAGACAAGAGTTAAAGATGTTGGTAAGAAGAAGAACAGAGTTATGTGGAAGATGACGAAGATAAACACCACGAATCTTGTCGGAGCCACCCACCTTGTTGGTTTTCACTATCTTCAGGGCGGTCTTGACCTCCCAGACACCCAGGGTCCACTCATCGTCTAGTGTGGTGGGAGATACCGGAGGTAGAAGTGTGGTTAAAGGAGATGGGTAAGACGTAATGCTAGGAGGGGAGAAGCGATTTTCCAGGATCTCGCCGAAGATCTCAATTTTCCTGTCCGGGTCATAAATGGGAATAGGCGAGGAGAGGGGTGATGGCAGTGGAAGGGTTTCGGAGAGTCCTCTGGATCTTCCACACATCGTCGGAGGTTGAGACGTTAGCCCTGGCAAGATAGGCTTGCCATTGTTGGGCCCGGAAGTCGCGAAGTCTGTCCTGCAAGATGCGTCGGGTGTAATCGCCGCTGAGTACGACGACGCTCCCTTATCAGAGTGAGAATGTCCTGTGGGATGTCTGGGTGAGTAGAGGAGACAGGGGTAAATGTGCTAGAATGTCGACAGCTCGTCAACATGTGATTTGTCACATGAAAAATTGCTCTGTCAATGTTGACAGGTGAAGTAAGAGGAAGGTTGGAGTTCACCTTATGGCAGAGTCGTGAGGTGTACTCTCGCCAATCTGTCTTGATAGATGGAGGAGGTTGAAAGTCGTGGAGGATAGGGCCTAAGTAGGTGGAGAAGACAATAGGGAGGTGATCGGAAGTTAATTCAAAGCGGGGATGGGGGATAGAAATTTGTAGATTAGAAGAGTGAAGGACAATGTCTAGGACGTCGTTGATGAGGTGGGTCGGGCCTGAGGTAGGAGGGAGAAGGAGAGTCGGGTGATATGTGAGGTATGTGGCCAGGGACCTACCGCCGAGGTTGCAGACTGTGCAGCACCAGTCGGTATTTTGCAATTGATCTCCGGCGATGAAGATGCAGTCACCCAGACCTCTGAGTATGTCGAGATCCACCCCGTCGAGAGCTTTGCGAGGCCGCATATAAGCGGAAACCACTATAACTGGGCCTCGTTGGGTGCCGAACTCCAAGACCGTGGCTTCAAGACAAGAAAGAGTAGGAGTAGGAAGCCGAGTGTGCGGTATCGTTTTACGAATGGCGATGACTGTACCGCCGTGTGGGTTTAGATTGGGAGTGACGTAGGGCTTATCATCTCGATAGATGTAGTACCCCGAAAGAGAGAAAGACGAAGAGGGAGTAAGCCATGTCTCCTGGAGAAGAAGAACATGGATGGAGAAATCGGAAAAAAATTGTCGAATTTCCGCACGTTTACTGGCCGTTGTGCCATGGCAGTTAAACGACGCAAAGGAGGTAATACAGTTGGGGGACATTTAGAAGAGGGGGGCAAGAACTTGTAAGGCGTTAAGAACCTTGGGGAGGATGGGGCCAGGGGCTGAAAGAGTGGGAAGAATTAATTTGATCGCGTCGAATATAGCACGCAGATCAATATTTTTAAGAAATTGCAAGACTTCAGTTAAGGACTGAAGGTCTGCAGCCGTGACACTAGGAAGAAATGAAGAAATGTTGCCAATAGAAGACGACGCTGAAGGTGCAGAATGACCATTGGTCCCTTGCACGATGTTGGCAAAGGACGCCAACAACGGCCTCGGGGCTGGTGCAGCGGCCAAGTTTCCTTGCACTAGGGTATTCGCCCTACGAGCAGCCTGTGTACTGGTGCGCTGCTCTTGATCGCGAGCGACCTGCTCAGCGCGACGTTTTTTCAGCTAGAGGAATGCCGGGCAACCCGACCAGGATGCGCAGTGGTCACCCGCACAATTGTTGCAGGTGAGTCGCGTTGGCCGTGGGGAGCACTGTTCCAGACTGTGGGTGCCCGCGCACAGGGGACAAACGACATCACGGCCGCAGTGATTGCGGGTGTGACCCCAGGCCTGGCAACGAGTGCAGTGTGCGATTCAATCACGCCTGTTGTACTCTTCGTGCGTAACCCGCACATTCCCCAAATACCGTACATTTTGCCGGAATTGTTGGATTGCGGAGTGCGCCAGTTCCACCACATAGAGCCCCAGGTGGATCCTACCATCCGTTCCATTCTTTCGTTGGAGCTCCGAAAGGTGAAACACCTGGAGCCCCTAATTTTTAATATCTTCGCGGAGTGATTCGAGGTCTTCATTCGGCGGAAGACCCCGAATCACAAGGCGGTGATATCGGTCTTCCGTCACCCGGTGAAAGAAGAATGAGGTGTTGGCGTCCTCATTCTTCAGCGCAGTCAGTTTTCGGACTACCGCCTGGTGGTCCTGGAAATCGACGACGTGCACAATACAATGTGCACGCGTGTTCCGTCCAGTCAACTTTGACTTCGAACGTGTCTGCAGGACTCGCAGCAGTTCTCGCGCATCGAGGACATTTTCGACGTAAATGTCACCGCCCCGTCGGCCGTTACCGGTGTAACCTCTAGTAGCGTTGGTATTGGTAGGAGAGGTTAAAGATGGGGCGGAAGTAGGAATTGGTTGGGAAGCAGTTTTCCCTACACTGCCTTTAGTTGACGAGCCTACCTTCACCGGAGAATCTAATGTTATGGATTCAGAAACGAAAGCAGCGATCGTTGACCCTACCGATCCTATCGAATATACAGCGTCCCTCACCTCAGTGGTCATGGTTTCGTGGTAGTCAGCGTTAATAGGGGGGCTAATCGGCGCAAACCTGTTTCTTAAATTCAAGAGCCGACGATCCTGAGCGGGTTTCGGGCGAAAGATCTTCTTCGCCAGTGTAAAGCCCTCCTCACACTCCATATTATCGTGAGGGTGAGGCGCAGGTACAATCCTGGTAATGCACTTAGGTGCAGTCTTTGATACAATACTATCCGCGGTTGACTTACCGGGTAGCGCCAGAAAGCTGGAGGCAGCAGTCTTGGTCGATGAAAAAAGCGCAGAGGACACCGGTTCGCGGAGCTCGATTGACGCCATCAGGGAAGCAGAACGGGTGGCCAGCAAACGTTGCCGTCTGGTACCCAGCAACTGCTTACAAAATGAGCGTGCTGACGTGATGGGGGACCTCTTCGCCGCCGCGGTGCTAATGGACGTCCCAGGAGATACGCTGTCCACACTTCCCGGATAAGTCGGCCCTTCCTCGGGTACGACCCGAAGGAAGCCGTCGATAACCGATGGATCAATATCGGCAGTCGCAATTGAAAATTTAAAAAAATCTAAGAACGAAAAAATAAACATAAAAGAACGGTAACGCTCGCAACAACAAGAGCGCAATAAGGCTGTGGTCGATTGTGTGCCTGGGGTTGTTGTGAGAATCTGAATGGTTCTGGCCGACAGAATAATGGTATTTGAGACTGAGGCTGATTTGAAATCTGTGGAGGTGGGTGGCGATGGTGATGAGAGGTAAAATTCCTAGAAGGGGGGGGGATGAAATTGTTCCGTTCACCAAAATTATGTTTGTTGAAGGGAACCTCGGAAGTGGATGGAGAATTACTTCGAAGGGAATCCATGTAGGTTTCATATGCATGTTCATTGTCGATATTACGACAGGCGCGGAGGGTTTGCGAAAGATCCGTGAGCTGAGCGTAACGGAGGTATTCGCGGTATGGTGACAGTATTCCGGCACGGAAAGCATTCAGAGCATGATGTTCTGCCTCTTGCAATTTCATTTGTAAAATAGGGGCTAGGTGATTTAATTTTAAAGTGCAAATATATTTAATTAGTAACTGGTTCAGTCTATCGTGGTATGTCTGGTAATCCTCTCCATGCTTTTGACAGCAGTTAGAAATTTCACGTAATAATATATGCTCGTCATGGGAGTCGCCGTACCGCCGAATGAGCTTCTCCTTTAATTTATCAAAGTTGGAGTTGGTTTCTATATCCAAAAGTGATTGTGCTTCCCTTTTGATTTTAGACTTGACTTCATTATAGAGAAACAAATTTGTCGCTGTTGCATTTGGAGTTTCAGCTGGTTTATGAAATGTTCTGAGGAAGGTATCACACTGAGCGAGGAAGTAATCGAGATTACAATTAGATATGCCATCAAATTCAGGCAGTAAATTTATAGCCCATGGTGAAAGTGGCGTGACAGCCAATATAAAATAATTAATTAAAATTAACTCCTAAAAGGTAAGCTAGTAAATGCTACTACATGTAAGAAAAAATTAATGATTGTGACTAATAATAATAATAATAAATTTATTGTCAAAAAACAGTACAAACTGCGTATGACCACGTGGAGGACAATAAACTAATTTACTCTCCGGAAGCAAGCAAGGGACCATCCCATCAATTCCTATTTATTTATATAATGGTATGAATATTATGTACAATGTTTTGATGGACACTGTTACTCTCCGACAAATGTTCTTCAATTGTGAGAAATTTTAATTACTTTCTATTTCCTTAGTGGAATAAATTGCCGGTTGAATGAAGCGCACTCCACAGAGGATCCGTTCGTGGAGCCAGGAACATTGCATGTGACGGCTATATAGCAGTTCTACGCAGTTGCAACGGTTGTGTGGGGACGGGTGAAAATTTCAAGGCTGCGTTGCTGATCCACTGTACTGTCTATCGGCAACGCTGTGTGAAGACAGCCTTAGATGCCAAAAATGTGGACGACGCAACGCGCAAAAATATATGCTTTCATTCTTGAACTGAACAAGAGTGTCGAATGTTTTTCATTTGATGGGAAGACGATTTTTTTCCAGCCATGCTGCAAACAGATAACATCAGAGAGGGTCTCAACTCCAACACATGAAAACAGGTAAGTCGACTGTCACATGTCATTTTATCACCTACAAAAATTTGTTTTCTCACCACGTCGCATTTTTCGTGAACTTCAGCTGATACTTATATCTAATTATTATTTAGTAATAATAATAAATTAACACTAGGTGCTCTATTACATTTTTTTATCTTTCTAGTAAGTAGCGTTTTGTTTCAACTATAATATTCGTTTAAAACGCAGAGATTTTACCTATTTTTCAAAGTAATTGATGTGAATTTTCAAAGAAACTGACGCTTGTGGACACTCCATTGCAAATTACTTATTGGTGCTTTGGATGGAAAAGAACCAGGACGACCATATCTATATCATCAAAAGAATTAGATAGGACCAATCATGAAACAGTAAGTAGATTTTTTAATAACAGATTGAAATTAATGTTATATGTCGAGGGTATAGAAGACAGAGTTTCGCTTTTATTGAATGACGCAGCTTCATACATGGTTAAAGCTGGACAATGCTTGAAACAATTTAATAAAAATTCATGTCACTTGTGCTGCACATGCAGTGGAACGCCTTGAAGAAGAGTAAGAAAACTATTTCCTGGGGTAAATACCCTAATTAAAAATGAAAAGAACGTGTTTTTGGAATATCCTAATCGTATATCTATTAACAAAGTGGAAATAAAAGGTGAGCCATTACCTCCTTTTCCAGTTCTTACGAGATGGGGGGCACTTGGCTTCAAGCTGCGCTATTCTGTGATCATAAGTGGGATATTAAATAAATAATTAGATTACATAATGGACGTAAATAGTAGTAGAATAAGAGGGGTAAATTCGTGAAGGTAGAGGAACGACTCAAGGGTAACCCTGATAAAGGCGTAGGAAAAGTCTTGCTGTTGGTAGAAAATGCGTTCATAAAAGCTCATCTATCGTTTTTACCTTCTATTCTCTCCAAGTTGGAGGAAGATGGATTTGAGCTATGGCAGGATTTGAACTTAATGAAGATTTATCCCTCCAAAATTTGTGCAGTCCCTGGTTCAAATGAGATTGTCTTACAAGAAATATGGAATGAACGTTTGCAAAAAGTACGGGTCTGGCAATATTGAAGAAAGTGAATAAAGCGTTGAATGGAAAGGATTGTGGATAGGAAGAGCTGAGATCTGCTCATTATGAGTAATTTGAAAAGTGCTTCAATCACTCCTGTTTTATGTGGAGCGCTCTTTTTCTATTTATAAAAATATCTTGTCGGGCCGCAGGCTTAAATTAATTTAAGACAATTTTGAATGGCCATTTTCATTCATAGAAATTATGGAAACCTTGCAAATATATTTTCAAAATGAGGAAATTTTTGTAAAAACAATACAATTTTTTACCATATAATTATGGAAACCGTAAATAAAGCAGTTTTTGTCAAGCAATGAATTTTATCTCCCTCCTATATTTTACTCATATTTTTGCTGCATATTCCATGGCATAATTGGGCTATTTACGCTGCATAAAATCCGGTCTCTAATAATAACTTGATTGAGTGGCAACAGAGGAAACTACTAAGGAGACTCGACAAATAATAAAATAAAGGAAAAAGAAGTCGTAGCCTCAGTGACACAATAAAAATATCTCGCACATTAAATATACACAGAAAAATTTCAGCATGTATAGCAACTCTAGGGAGTTGTAAAAAACTGCCCATCAGCAAAAAAATTCTTACTAACCTTTTAATGGCAAAACTAAAGAGCCCGTTCGCGACATATGTCACGGTTTGGTTTTTGAGAAAAATATCTATATGAAAAAAAATCCTCATTAAATTTCCTACTATAGGTGTGAACCAATTTTGAGACAGGTGCAGTCGTTCTCTTACTGTAAGCTCTCCAATCAGGAAGTAGTTCTCAAAATCACAATTATCCATCGTTTCTCGATAGAGAAGTAATTATTTTGACACATTAAGGCCTCGCGAGACCTATATCTCCGAATGTAGTGATATACACAACAAAATTACTGCCTCTATATGTACTTACTTTGAAAAACTCTTGTCTCCTTGTTAGTGCAAAAGGTGACGGGTATCCCGTGTATATTTCGTCTATTAATACCTGTGCGCGCATTATGTCGCAAAATTCGACTGGGTAAACCGTTCAACTCTATGGTAACAAAGTAAGAAAAAGGCATGAGATATTTTCCGCGGGATTCAACCATAACCTAGTAAAATATGTCAAAACAAAGAAAGAAATGGTTTTTGACAATAAATGTCGATAAAATCTGAAAAAAGAGTTTACTCTGCCTAAACGGTTTGAGATAGGACAACTATGAATGGCGATATTGTTTACCTCGAGTTCCACAGAAAGATGGTCCGAGATGCATACAACTACCCACAAAAATTAACCTAAATTATTGATTGAACGTTATTAAAACTAGAAGTCTTAAAATACCTCAATTTAAGAGAGTAATTTAAGAAGAGAAATTAAATTATAATCAAATTTAATGGACTAATTGTTTTGTGCCTTTATGAAAGATAGAAACCATCTTTAAGTAGTAAAACTTCGTAGAATAGTTTAGATTTTACAAAAATTTTAATGAAATCATGCAATCGCGTCATGCCTCGGAAGCGAAAATTCGACTAACAGATCTCCCGCGAGATGGTGTATATAGTCAAGTTTGTATTAAATTTGTATTACTATGAATTTGTAAAATTCGGATGTTGTACATGATTTGGAAACCAGTAAGTAAAAGGATTTTGATCTTAATATATAAATATATTTTATTTCCTGATTAAAAGATTAGTCTAAGAAACATCCCGAGCAGCGCCGAGTAATCAGCTAGTATATAATAATGTTGGTGCAATTTTTAAAACAAATCTACGAACTCATTTGGCTGTATCCCTTTGACTATTCGTACTACAAACATGCAATTGTACTGGTGTTGTAGAAAATTTAGTGTACTTTAAATCTGTTTCTTACAAATTTTGCTCCAGGAGCTGTCGTTTAAAAAATTGTTTGTTTGACTTTAATCAACAACTTTGTCAATTTTATTTGAAAAATAAATTATTTGAAAGTAGCTATACCTCGATAACTATTTTATCTACAATTTTCATTGAACCAATACGTTTTGAAATGTTCCGTAGCAAAAGTTAAGTATATTTTTTCTGAGAAACGTATCGTTGAGCGTGATTTCAATAAATCAGTTTAAAGTGTACGATTTTTACAATAAAAGGAATTTAGGTATTTTTCCAGGGTCATGTGTTGTTAGTCGTGTATGGGCGTGGTTAGTCGTGTATGAGCGTTTGGGCAAGTCGATGGAGGACTGTCCAAACGTGAAGCAGGTGAATTCTTGTCGTAGTCAAGTAAGAATTACTCGTGAGGGTATTGATCCTTAGAAGAAATGTCAGTATCCATAAACTTTTGAAGAAAATGGGGATTTTAACATTTTTGAACATCCTGTGTATGATGTACATACTGCCAATAACACCCTTTATATCAGATCAGAATATTGACAGCAGATACGTCTTTCTCGTGATTTTCGGATTCCTTAAAACGTAATGAACAACGAACAACTCAAAATTGAATATTCTGTAGTTCCTTTCTGGCAGGGCTTGGCAGAAATATCAATTTTGAGTTATTGATAATTCCTTTCATTTGAAAGGACGAGGAATCAAAAAACGTTGTGAAAAAAAGTAGGGGCATTCGTTGTTGAGACACCAAGGGTAACAACACCCTTGAGAAATGATACTCTTCATATCTCGATAACTAATGCAGATACGCCTTTTTCATTATGGTTTTCGAATTCCTTATCCCCGAAAACTTAAGGAACAGTTTAACTCAAATGAAAATTATTATGTCCAAATAATGGTGATATTATTCAGCTAAGATATTTATTGACGTCCGCTGTTATAGAATACACGCGTACAGTAGGCCAAATCGTCATTGATAATATTCGCGTCTTCTGGGTTGTCGCCGTTATCTCCACACAGGTCGCTCCTCAATTCGCAAAGTTGTAAGGACTTCCGCCGCTGTCTCCACACCCGTAGCCGCCCGGTCCGCTACTTCTCCATTTGCCGGGGTCCTAGTGTCTGACGCCTGCTGAGGCATGGCGCGAGCGCGCGCAAATACCCCTCCCGGGTCCGCGTTTTTCTAAGCGACGCCACAAAATCCCCGCCCATTGTTGTGGATAGGGTTGATTACGCTGTAGGCGTTTACTGCGCCGGATGCGCGGGTGAGTGTCGGCTTCTGGTGGGTCGTCTGATACGATGATTGCTGTACTGTAATGCTCTGTAACATAGGAATGTAATGCTCTGTAACATAGGAAGGGCTGGAATGTAATGCTCTGTAACATAGGAATCTATGATTTGTGGCTGCAGGTGTGACGTCTCTCGCGGTTGCCAGGGTGTAAATGGTTCCATAATTCTCCGAAGTCGGATCTGGTACTGTATGGCCCTTCGCCTCGGTTGTAAATAGACGACTACCTAGGCGACCTTTAATATTTGCCGCCAGCCACTTAGGATGTCCATTGAACGACCGTATGTACACCGGGTCCCCTGCATGAGTAATAACTTCTGCTTGAATATGTTGTGTTGTACCTGTCTGTAACAGGGACAACATTGTTCTATGACGTCGTCCTATGAGTGTGCAGTAACTCTGTCGGGCTCTAGTTACTCGTGCCAGGAATCGTCCGGTAGGTGTCCATTATACTCAGTAGCGCTTCGCGCTTGGAGGTGCCCGCGTCAGTGGTTTTACGCAAGGCGATTTCGAAAGTTTGTACAAACCTTTCCGCGAGTCCATTAAATTGTGGATAGAACGGCGGCGGCAAAATGTGTTTGATGCCGTTCTGGTGTCAGAATTGTTGAAATGCTGATGCCTGAAATTGTAGGTCGTTGTCGGTAATAAGAGATTCTGGTAGGCCTTCGGCCACAAAAATGCGATGTAAGGCATTGATAATGGCTGCTGTGGTAGTTGTACGCATTTCTGTAATAAACGGGTAACTAGAAATGGTGTCTACTACTATCAGGAACACTGAGTCTAAGAAGGGATCAGAAAAATCAGCGTGTTCTCTCTGCCAAGGTCCTGTCGCCGTGGGTCAGTGTTGCAGGGCTTTGGGTGGGGTTTCCTGGGTGTTTCGACATGGTTCACATACCTCAATCAGGTACTCGATGTCGTTGTAGATTCACGGCCAATAACAGTATTTCCATGCTAACTGGTTAGTTGCCACGATACCCCAGTGTCCTTCATGCAGGCTATCAAGGACGTGCTACCGTAGGGAGTGCGGGATCATAACTCTCATGTCTTTCCCATTTGCACCACTCTGAAGGGATTTGCTGGTCTCGTTTCCAGCCGTTCTGGATCAACTCCAGGAGTTGCCTATATTCCGCTTCTCTGCCTCTTTGTTGGGCAATTTCATCCGCCTTTACCGGAAACAAATGTTGGAGTTCCTCTCCTTCAACATCCATTTGCAGGCACGATAGTTCGTATGTGTCGAATCGTAGGTCCGGGCCGCAGGGTAGGCGCGACAAGACGTCTACGTTAGCATGTTCGGATGTCGTATGAAACCGGATATCGCAGTGATAATCAGTCAGGTATATCGCCTAGCGCTTGCGTACTGTGTCCATCGGGGTCTTCCTGCCGGCGTTGAAAAGGGAAACGAGGGGCTTGTGATCTGTGTAATGTGAAATTTTCGGCCATACAAGTATTTGCGGAGCTTCCGTACCCCAAATATTACTGCCAAAGCTTCCTTTTCTATTTGTGAATAACGACGCTGGTGCACGTTGAGGGTTTTTGACACGAAAGCTATTGGTACTTCTCTGCCATTGATCTTCTGGGATAATACTGCTCCAATACCGTAATCCGGCGCGTCTACCGCAAGTATCGTGAGCCGATCTGCTTAAAAATGGTTGAGCTTACCCGCGTTCTTAAGTTCACTTTTCAAGCTTTCAAACGCCTTCTGGCATTCTGGTGATAATTTCCATGTAGCACCTCACTTCTGAAGGGCACTGAGCGGAGCTGCAATAGAGGCGAAATTTCCCATAAACTTATAGTAGTCGTTGATTTTACCTAAAAAAGATTGGAGTTGTTTCAAGTCTTCAGGTGCTGACAGATTCTGTATTGCTTCAGTGTTTGCTTCCGTGGGGCGAATGCCTTGTTCATCTACAATGTGTCCTACGTAGGCAACTTCTGACTTAAGAAACCCTCACTTGTCTTTGTTTACTTTAAATCCCCATTCCTGCAGGAGTGAGAGAAGAGTTCCTAAATTCTGCATGTGCTCATCTGTAGACGTACTGGTGATCAAAATGACATCCAGATAATTCACGCATCCCGGGATGCCCGCTGTAATTTATTCAAGGCAACGCTGTAAGATGGCCGCCGCTGACGCCACTCCGAAGGGAAATCTGTTGTACGCCAGCAGTCCTAGCGACGTGTTCACGACTGACAGTTTCTTCGACTCTTCATATAAGGGTAGTTGGAGGTAGGCTTCTTTGTGATCGATTTTAGAAAATTCCACAAGCTCTGGAACAAATCTTTCGGCCGAGGAATTGGAAAATACTCAACTTCTAGTTGTGTATTGAGGATGCTTTTGAAATTCGCGCAGATGCGGACTGCGCCGTCTTTGTAACTATTACCAATGGGGTGATAACTGGCGTAAGAACTTGTGCTTGTATGAGTCCCGGAGTACAATAGGGATGGACGCGCTTTGCATTTTCTGCAAGCTGTATATGGGCGTGAAATTGAATGCAATGAGCTAGGCTGCGAAAACCACTGCGTGGTCCTGAAAAAGGCGCTGCAACCGTATCCAAAGTGGTGACTGCTAGGACGTCGGAGCATATCGCTAGTCTTAACGTTTTGAAATAGTTTGTACCGATGATGTTGGTGACGTTATACCTATCCACTACGAAATCTCCCAGGCATGCGTTACGAACTTTATATTTGACCATAAGAGGTAACATCCCTTTAGTCGAAATTGAGTTTCTGTTAAATGTGTATATTTTATTCTTACATCTCGTACATTTCGGGGAAGCAATAGCGTCGTATTTTGCCAAATTAATGAGGGAAATCGAGACTCCCAAATCCACTAAGAACTCGAAATGTCTGTTCGCAATCTGTAGTGGGACCGTGATCTTCTTACAGGGGGTGTCAGATAATATAGCATTCCCTTGACTATCTGTACTAACGTCGTCCGCCACCACTGCGTCTACATTCATACGTTGCGTGCGCGATTTTCTTTCCTTATTCCCTTGGAGTCTAGTGCGTGACGACGAACATCTGGCTCCTGGAAGTGATTGCGTTTGCTGTGAAATCCGTATTGTCAATATGGAACCGATCCAAATTGGCCTGTGTAACCTCGAACGCTGTGGCTATCCGTAGTATGTCTTCTAGGAACGGGTTACTTTGCTTTAACACCTCTACGCATACCATGGGGTCCGGATTGTACCGGATGATCATGTCGCGAATGAGGAAATCAGCATATAATGCGTCACAGCGTATTTTGGAACAAGTGAAGCTACAGTTTTTAGCTAGCGTTTGTAATTCTGTGACCCAACTTTGGTATGATTGGTTGTTTCTCTTAAAACAGAAGAAAAACTTAAACCGGGCAGTTACTTAGTGGGGTTTGCGTTGAAAGTGTTGCGTCAATCTGTCTATTAGTTGATCATACGATGTTATACGATCATACGATTAGATAATCTTGTTCTGCTCAAATAGCCCGTAAAATTTGACATGTGCTGCTTACTGTCATCAAAAACGTTGAACGTTGTGCTGCTTCTCCATTAGCCGTGGCCTCGATGCCTGACGCCAGCTGAGGCGTTGCGCAGGATCGCGCGCGGAAAAGCCTCTCACGCACCCGTGCTTTTTGAAGCGACGACACAAACATTTTTGCAAAATATTTCAAAACTTTCCATGTCGAGTTAGTGATGGTTCCTTACGTTTTCGAGGTCAAGGAATTCGAAAAACGTAGTAAAATGGCTTATCTTCATTAGTTATTGAAATAACAAGTGTCAACCGTTGATCAAAGTGACCCTCCAGGACCGTCTTATATCTCCATGACTTGTGACCTAGTTTTTATAACTATGCAGTCCATTGCGGGAATGTCCGTAAAGTGTCTATTTTCTTTCAATTTCAGCAATGTACGTGTTGTGTGGTGGGTTGTGTCATCGTAGATATCACACCTGCAATTTTCACAGTATCAGCAAGATGTGAAGTGTGCTGAAAATTAAGTTTTTAATATTTTTGTGTGTATTATTTGTTGCAGTAAATAAAAAGAAATAAGCTTCGTCTTATTTCCATTCCCTTTCTACTTCCTCCTCTAAATAGAGATATCCTTAAAAACTCCGTGCAAGTGACGTCCCAGCTAATCTTATCATCCGTTGCAGAGTCCCGCGTCCAATATAAACAGTCTACCGAATGCTCTAAGAATTTGGGCCTTCGGTAGACTGCTTCTAGTGTACGCTGGACTCTGCTGCGGAAGACAGGATTCGCTGGGAAGTCAAGGACGCTTTTCGACTTTGAAAATCATAATATAAATTCGGGGGAGAGGAGATCGCTTTGCCCTGACAATTACCCTATGTATGCCTTGTGCCTCAAACTGCAAAAAGAAAAAAATCTCTCTTATTGTTTTAGCAAAATTCACTCTGACGTAAACGCTACTCAGTCACAGAATTTTTCAATTGTTTCTATCACTGGCGCGAACTCGCAGCCTCACAGACGTCCATATTCGGGATTGAGTCATCTTAACGTCATTAAACTTCATTCTTGCATACTGACTGTATACGGTGCTCTAGACTAAGTGACTGTACCATACAATCACGTTCTTATCCACTCTAGTGCCAACCAGCGCCATAGCTGTCGACCTGATAGCTCACGTGAATATGTTAAGCATGGAGAATATTTTTCTAGCCACCTATGTATATATTTCCTCTCATAACACTTGACATCAGCGAAAATATTATAATTTGGCCGTATTTCCAAAAATGCTCCAATAATTCCATGTTTTTATTCGATGCTATAGTATTTTCCAAGAACATTGCTTGAATTGCTGGGAGTGAGCATTCACGAACAAGTTCCGAATATACAGGAATTCACTTTATTATTATTATTTTAATCCACATCACCTTATCTTTTTCTTTTTCTGGAAATAGAAATTTTAATAAATTCACTTTAATGTAGTTGCCTCTTTATGCAATGTTATGTTTATAAAGCACTAATCACATTTTATATTTCATTGTTTTATATTAGTGCTAATTACAGTAAAAATCTCTAATATAATTTGTGATACAATAAATCTGTTTTATGGTAATTGATTCATTTCCCATATTTTATTTTTGCGTTAAATTAGTTTTATAATGGTATTTTAGCAAAATATCAGCTTTATACAATTTTTAACATAACCAGCACAAAAAATATATTTGTTGATTAACATGTTCTTTGTACATTTTTAATTCATTCGAGTGATTAGAAAAAGCAAAAAAATATGTTATGCATGTAAATATTTACATTATTATTTAGTTACTAAAATTTTCTTCACGATGATTTGACGTTGACTCGGTAATGGATTGGACGTAGTTGAAACGTTCAAACTTTCTTCGATATCATCATTTGTTACCTTTTACGCTTCTTAGATACCTAAAAATAAAAATATAAAATTCTCATAATTGTGAAACTTTTTGTTTCTAGGACAAACAAAATATCGCGCTGTTTTTCGGTAGATTTAATTTTTTTGTCATCGCTTCACAGTAATATTAAAAAGAAATCGCAAATGTTTAAACATTTTCATTTCTCATTGAATGTTATGTAGAGATACTACAATTTATCCATAATGATAACTTTTTTCTTCAATAGAATGTTTGCAGCATCTAATTATTAAACAATCAAAACAAAATAATCGCAATTTAGCTTTGTCATTCATAGCACCTGCAGACGAAATATCGGTTTTCACTTTCCGTAGTGCGCGATTGTTGTTCATAAGTGATAGAGCATTATGACCATAATGATTTAAGTTATAATGTCCCACGGGGGTCCTCAAGACGTTTTTCATTTCCTCGATATATGGCGTGAAAGCTATTTTACGTTAGAAAAATATCGTAATATACTATTTTTTTTATCAATAGAATCACTATATCAATAGAATCACAACAAAACGTAGCCATTCACTATTATCAGCCTTTTTTACTTACCTTCTCTCGTAAAAAATCTTTGAATATCCATTGGTTAATAACACTCCACGCTGATTCCGTTTACACAATATATTTAAAAAGTTGTATTTAAGCATTGATAAAAGAAACTTCGCGAAGGCCACACTTGACATTTTGGAGAACTCGGAATAATTGAATTGGTTAAAACCATGTCTCTCTTATATATGTTATTCATATTTTTCCTTTATATTACATATTTACATAATTTACATTTTTAATTACATATTTTGCTTTACATGGAAATTCTAGCCCTACTAATATATCTCTTGCAATCATGGATACAACTGCATATTGCGTACTATTGCCCTTCAACCATTGCAAGATCTCAAAATTAAGGTTAACCGATTGAGATTCGGGTTAGATTTTAACGGACTTTACTACCCGAAACCTACCCGACGAAAACCGAATTTTTTTCGGTCGTTTTATTTGACCTCCCTCAGTGTAAGCGTCACGAGTTGAGGCGAGTCGAGTAAAACCATTATAACAAAACTGTTTTGTTATAACTGAATTATAACAAAACGAGTGTGGAGGCGAGCTTTCACTTTGCTACTCGATCCGTGTAAACGCAGCTACAATTTCAAAAAACATTGCAATCTCATTCAATACACCTACATAAAATAATTGTTCCGAAACATTAACACTATTTCAAATTCCAACATCAAAAGTAAAAAAAGAGAATACAAGGTCAGATCCTTTTTTTTCTTTACATTTGTAATATTTGTAAATGTGAAACGTATCGAAGCTTTATCTTCAAGGAGCGATACGTGGTAGGGACCATTGTTAGTAGGTGGAATGGTTAGCTGGGTTTACCAACAACTTGGCCCACATGGTGGTGTTAGTGATAGAAAGAGTTAGTGGTACTAGGAAGGAGAGTTCGCTTTTCAATTGTCACAGCTATATGACCTGGGAGATTGAAGTGAAAATCTATAATTTTTGTTGGTCCAATTTTGGTCAGATTGAGCCAGATGTAAATGTTGTTTTTTCAACTCTTATGATTTTTAAACACTATATTCAGAATAATCTATAGTTCGATAATAACTTGTACATGTAATTTTTTGCGTAAAATTACAAACATATTGACATTCTATTAGTATTATAACTCGCATCTAACTTTTTATCTTATCTAGGAACTTTTGCTGAATTTTTTGAATCCGCCTCTGTCTTAGGGCCCTTGATCGGAATTGATGGGATGGTCCCTTGCTTGCTTCCGGAGAGTAAATTAGTTTATTGTCCTCCACGTGGTCATACGCAGTTTGTACTGTTTTTTGACAATAAATTTATTTATTATATTTTACAGAATTTTTTTTTAAAATCTCAGTGCCAGTTGCTTGATTGGTACCAGATAAGGGTACAATTATATTTTATTAATGCAAGGAAAAAAACTATTGTCTTCAAAAAAGTTTACTAAAATTTTGGCCTTTATTGTACCAAATTTAATTAATAATTACAGAAAAGGCTTTTGAAGTCATATTTCCAAACAACGATGCTGGGACCTGGGTAACATACAAAATGTATATCCACATTAAATTATCACAAATTCACAGCTTTAATGAACAATTCAATGATTCTGTATTTTACTACTTTTGCACACCGCAAAGAAAATAAAACACAAAAATCTCGATCTAAGAGGAAGCGGCAGCCCTTTAACACATGAAACATTTCAATTAAGGTTGGTATTTTTACCTACAATTTACTAACCTTAACTTCAATGTTGAAATTATACTTTGCTTTGGGTATTAAATGAAAGGACGGGAAAACCCATTGATAAATTTCACTGTGTTATTTAATTTTCATTTTGCGATTAAATTAAGAAACTGAATTTGAACAAATCTTATTCCCTCTTACTATTTTCATTATCAACTCCTCCCCCCCCCCTAGCAAAAAACAAAACCAACTAAATTTGGACTTGGATACTTCAATTTATTATTGAAAAAATTCAGAAGTATTATTGTATAAAATGAAATACTCTTAAAGAATTTTCAAAATCTTTTATTTGATAACAGTGACAAATTGTTGATTATTTGACAAGTAATTGAAGCAACCACTCCTAAGACATGTCTTCAATCATTTTACCTTAAGATCATGAGATATGCAAATGATTTTATCTGGACTTCACCAACATACAAGAAATAGAATTAAAGAAATATAACATCCCACGCATCATATATTCATTTTTGAAATTCAAATCAGTTCAAACTGAGAAATTTAGTTTGCATCCATTAAGTTCCTTTTTTTGAAATTCAGAAGCAATGCTCAATGTGCCGATAATTCCAATTCCACATGAAAACACACGAATACAAAGGTGATATCCTTGCATAGGAAGCAGAAAATAGATCTTTAGCCATGGGCGTTTGATTTTAGAAAATTATAAATCCGCAACTGCCTTCGAATCCTAGATCGGATTTGACAGGATGGTCCCTTACTTGCTTATTGTGTTGTACACAGTTTCTAACTCTTTTTTGACAATTAATTTATTATTAGGTCTGGGTGGAAATCGTGAACAGTTGTGGAAGGTGAACAGATGGTGTAGTGGTTAACATCCCTTCGATCAAAGGAGGGTCCCGGGTTCGATTCTCGGCTCGTCGCCATTTTCACGTGACCAAAAGTTATCAATTAATTTATTATTTTTGCAGAATCTTCTTAAGGCGGCTCCACACATTCGCTATTCGGCGAATCCCGAACAACTGCTCGCCGAATAGCGACTAGTGTGGATGGGTTGCTCGCTTTTCGCCGCAACACGATTACCGGTGCTCGCCCTTTCCCGCAGCGTATCGGTCTCTTGAGACACATCAAAGGAAGTCGAGCATAGGCGAATACTCGCGAGAGGAGAAAAATTACGAATAATTAGTTTTCGAGTAAAAATTACTCGAAATAACTTGAAATCGTAATATTTGCTATCCTTGGGGATACTAAAAGCACGAATATGTGGACAGTACCACGAACCACCTGTACAAAGTAATAAGTGTTTTTAGAAGTGATAAAATAGAGAAATTTGAAGTAATAAATTAGAGATGAAGTAACCTTATTTATTATCCCCAACGCGGCCATACGCAGTTTGCAACTGCTTTTTGTCAATAAAGTTTATTTGATTAGTGATTTAAACCAAAAATATTTTTATTTACTTTATTTTACTTTTTTATTAAGCGTCTTTACATTGTTTTTATTAAGGTTTATTATAAATAATAAAAATATAACATTTAAATGTAATTAATTATATATCAATAAATAAATAGAGAGGATTGTTGTGGAGACACAAGTTAAGATATTTATACAATATTGATTCTTTTAGGGTGGATAAAACTATAATGATTGTAAGGGTCTTAAAATTTGAGAAAACCAATTACTATAGCTATATCCATATGGAATAAAAACTAGCTTATTAATTATTTAATTTCGCTGATTTAATTAAGATTAGATAAGACCCATTTACTAAACAACATTTCACAAGATACAACTACATACGCAGCAGAATATGTAATTACTTCAGATTCACTCTCCATAACCTCTAATCACCAACGCGAATATTCGTCGTTCCCAGAGCGAGCACGTGCTCGGCATATTGCCTATGTCTGGATCAGTGTGCTCACCTATAGGCGAATACTCGGGAAATACCCGAGCAAGTCGCTGTTGCTCGGGATTCGCTGTTCGGTTGCTCGGAGTTCGCCGAATAGCGAATGTGTGGAGCCGCCTTTATTGTTACAAGTTATATACACTTCTTTTCTCCAAAAAATTACTCTTTTTGAAATAGAATGTTTGTTTCCATAATTCATTTAATATTTTAGTCATTGGATCATCTCTATTACCTCTTATCACATGCCTATTAAATTATGTTATTCCCATTAAATTTGTAAGAGTGTACTGTTTGTAAATTTGTAAGATTCCAGCTTTCGCACAGAAGTTAAGTCAAAATATATTAAAGGTGTCACATTTTAGTCTTCATACTTTTAAGGTGAAATAATATAACGAGATCTTAGTTTTAACGTCATTTTAGAAATTAGATGTCCCTTGTACTATCCAATTAGGGGGTAAAAAATAGAGTAATCGCTTTTCCTTCTATTTGTGGAACATTTTGTCAGATAATTGCAAAATAGGGCCACTAATTTCAATCGACAAGGCAGAATAACGTTAAAGAATAACTCTTCCACATTCAATTGAAGAACAGACTGAAAATACCTGAAAATGTTGAAAACAAGAATTGTTTATTATATTGCATCTCAATCGGTGAGTTCATTTAACTATTTCTCTCAAGTGTTCATAGTTCGAACCAAGAGGTTTAAGCTTTACTAAAACTTATATTTAACCAAATAACCCAAGATTTTTAAGCAAATAGCAGAAAAAACTTTCAGTGCATCTTTTATTTTCGAACATTACGGTTCGAGATTAATTTGGGAACACTGAAATGGCGATGTTTACTCTGAACAAAACAATCTCCTAATATCTCACATAAATTTTCTTTACTCGGAATAAAAGTTAAGCACTTCATAAAGCTACAAATTTCGTTTCATTCGATATAGTTTTAAGCTCGATTCATATAGATTTTTAAGATTTCGACAGTTGATGATGTTGCCCGCTTCATGATTTTTGATTGGTGCACTGTGTCTCTTTACTTGAATCAGCCAATCATGTTGCAGAAGGAGAAATGTCTGCCTTTCCGGTGTAGACACATTTACTTCCGTTTGGTATGGGTGCAAATTGTGAAGTGATTGTTTTTCCTCCTGGTAAATCCGGAAAAATTTCAAAATGGAAAGTACGGGAAGGTATGTTTGTATCCATTGGTCGTGTGCTTCTTTTATACGACGTTAATTCATGCAGTGAACGTGAAGAACTACGAAAATTGAAAGCAACGCAAATGGGGATGGTACGGAAACTTTTGGCCAGAGAAGGTGAAACTATCACTCCTGGGTATGTATTACTTCTTTAGGTTACACGATATCTACCAATTTTAAGAATTTATGCGGTGTATGAAGTGTTTCGGCAGTTTTGGCGGTCTCTGTGTAGATTCTGCTAGACACTAGACGCCATAATGTTATTGCAATGTTGCCAACCCTAAAACAGTTTCGACATGCTTTTTTATTATGCAAGTGAATTGAAAAGTGTCATTAATGTTCCTTTTCACGACTATTGGAAAAGCTAACCTGTCATTTTCAGAAGTTTGTGCCACTTTATATTTATAAGTAAATCTTGCATGTCAAATGTCATAACTTTTATTGTCAAGTAAACATAATGAGTTTAATATATTTAGGTTAACTGTAACTTGTTTATAGTTTTATTCTCTTTTTTATTTTTACAGAACTGCTTTATTAGAACTAGAAGAATGTACCCATCCTACTGTTATGAATGCTATGTGTGCGGAGTGTGGAGCAGATTTAAAAACAGAAAACGAGAATTGTTTGAAAGCATCTGTCCCAATGATTCATAGTATTCCTGAGCTCAAAGTTAGTCGGGAAGTAAGTTGTCTGAGTATTTTTAAAATCTGATGGAAGAGCTTGTATTTTTTAAGATTGAAATTTTTAATTTTATAAGATTCAGTTTAATTTAGAGGTGGAATAAAGTAAATAAGTACTGTTTTGTCAAAAAAGCGGTTACCATCTGCATCTGACCACACTAAAAAGTTATTAAGAAAATTATTATGTGTACTTGTAGAATGTATTACAGCAGAATTGTATACTTCAATAAAAATTAGATATTTTGCTGTTGCAAATGTATTCAAAATTCTCCATACATTTGAATTTTTGTAATAGCAAGATTTTGCATATCGTGCATTATTAATATTTTTCTTGTAATTTATTAGCAAGCACAGTTAATTGGAAAAGCTGATGAGGAAAGATTATTAAATCATCGTAAACTTGTCTTGTTGGTTGACTTAGATCAGACTTTGATTCATACAACAAATGACAATATTCCTCCTAATATCAAGGTATGTTTATGATTAAAATTAATTATTTATTATTTCATAATTTTATTTCCCCTTCGTATTGTCTTATGTACCTATATCTTTTGCAGGATGTTTACCACTTTCAATTGTATGGGCCTGCTTCTCCGTGGTATCACACGCGCATTAGACCAGGTACCCAAAGCTTTTTGAGAGAAATGACTCGTTTGTATGAGTTACACATTTGTACGTTTGGTGCAAGAAACTATGCCCATATGATAGCAAAATTTTTGGACCCTGATGGAAAATACTTTTCTCATCGAATTTTATCAAGAGATGAATGTTTTAATCCAAGTTCCAAAACTGCTAACTTGTCGTATGTATATTATAAGTTACATACCTACATAGAAATTTAAATATTTTATAATCCCCATGATTTGATTGCCTTTTACAATTTGGGATTGTAGGTCATTATTTCCTTGTGGCGACAATATGGTGTGCATTATAGATGATAGAGAAGATGTTTGGAATTTTGCTCCAAATTTGATTCATGTGAAACCTTACCACTTTTTCAAACACACAGGAGATATTAATGCTCCTCCAGGATTGACCAAGCATGAAAATGATGAGAAAGAAGGATTTGACTTCAGTAATTTTGGTAATTGTGTTTCTTTTAACTTTCTTTATCTTTCTGAAAGAAAAAAAAAAGCATTTAATGTATGTAATGTGAATTATTAACATAAAGTGGAACATCGTTCTGTTATGAAGTTTGCAATTCTGTTATTAAGAAAGATTTATTCACTTACATTTTTGTGATGTATTCTTCACAATTAATTTTTGCTTTCTATTCCTCTCTGTTTCTCTCTGTCTTCACCTTTCTCATTTTTTCATTAATTAAACATTTTATCAAGTAATAAGTTTTCCGAGTTATTGTAATTGAATCTTCTTTTCCTTGTTTAAGAGTTTACCTCCATGAAGTAATATCTTTGTGTTGAGTGCTTTGAAGGCTTATTTTAAGTTTCTTTTCATCACGATGTTGTACACACTTTCATGTTCATTCAACCTAAAAAAATTACTATTTTTTGTAATAGTGAGAATTCAATTATCAAGTGCAATTTTCTGTACTAAATGAGGAGTTATTACTAGAATGGAAAAGTTTAGATGAACTAATACTTATTTCAGTGAAACAAATTTTTATTAATAATTTTTATACCTTCTTTTCTCATGTGTCATCTAAATATGGAGAAAATGCACCTAGCTGAATTTTCTATAGAAGCTATCATTTTCCCAATATACGGTCTACTTGAATAAAAAATTCTTTTTCTCTATACTAACAAATCGACTAAATTTTTGTTTAAGAACAGAGACTTTCTGAAATAGAGGATTTGTTTACATTTAATAATTTTCTTTTGGTCATTAAAATATTGCAATATGTGACCTAGTATAAATCCATGAAATTTCTGTTTTAGTTAGATAACTAAACAAATATTTTTACCTGACAAAACATATTGAAAATTTATAGGAATTCTTTGAAGACTCCCAAATTGTATTAATACTTTTTGTTTTTGTAGGTAGTAAAATAGATAAATCCTGTCAAGAGAGGAAGTCAAACAAGAGAGAGAGAGATTTAGATGCTGAAGGAGATGAAAGGTTTGTTGTTGTATCAAAGGAAAATGAACATTATGATGCTCAAGAGAAAGATGTTATTACCAGAAGTCAAACTGCTCTTGTAGAAGCTTCATCTCAAGATAATGACATTAAAACAGTTTCACAAGTATCCGATATATCTGATTCTTCAATAGTATCCAACAACTCTGTAATTGTGAAAATACAGTCTATGGAGGTTGATAGTGTAAACTCTGCAGAAGATGAGATTAAACATGATGAGGAAAATAATGTAGCAAATTTGAAGACCAAAGAAACCACAAAAATGAATTCTCAGATAGCAGACACTGAAAAAAACTTAGATGATACAAAAAATTTATCTAATCAAAGTGAGGAAAAAGACATTGTGGGAGAAGTTCCTTTGGAAGAGACTGACCCTGAAGGGGAAAATGAAATATCTTCAAAAGTGAGTGAAGGAATTTCATTTAATGGGTCTGAAGTAACTTCTAAAGCAGGAGAAACAATCCTTTCTAATGAAGTTGATGTTACTTCGAAAGAGGCTGAAGAAATTAAATCTGAAGCTGAAAATGACAAAGAATTACCTCTTAAAGAAAAAGTACTATCCTCTGAAGGTAATGTTTTCAATGAAATTGATGAAATGGAGGTTGAGGACTCTGATGATTACTTGTTATATTTGGAAGAAATTTTGAAGACTATTCATCGTGCTTTTTATGACTTGTTTGATGAATTACAAGGTGACATGCCTGACCTGAAAAGTGTTATCCCGTATGTTCATCGGAAAGTTTTATCTGGCACTCGTTTGGTTTTCAGTGGGTTGGTTCCAACCAATGTTCCATTAGAGAAGAGTAGAGTGTATCAGGTTGCTCGATCTCTGGGGGCAGTGGTGAGTTCTGAAATAGATGCCAAAACTACTCACTTGGTGGCAATTCGCTCTGGTACAGCTAAAGTTAATGCAGCTAGGAAAATTAAAAACATTGTGATAGTGACACCAGAATGGTTGTGGGCTTGTGCGGAGAGGTGGGAACATGTTGAAGAAAAGTTATATCCTTTAGGTCGAGGACAGACTTCCAGTAGACATCCTCCCCCTCATTGTGGAAGTCCCGAACACACACCAGGCCAGCTCCTTACTGGAGCAAGTAGATTTATGGACAGTATCAACCCTCTGATGTCTTTTTCGCCTGAAGATATAGCTAATATGGATCGTGAAGTGGAAGACATATTTAATGAGTCTGAAAGTGAAGGTGAACGTGAAGTAGATGAAGAGACCAAAGAAGAAGCAGCAGTGAGAAAAGCTGTTCTAGAAGATGATTCCAGTAGCAGTTCTGCTGATTCACTTTCAGGTATTCTTTGTATTTTTTATCAAAATCATATTCTTTCTTCAAAATCTTTCTCTTTTAACATCACCTTTTCAAACTTCTCAAACTTGCCTCTTCCCATGATTAGTGTGCTTGTCTTCTATGTCTGTAGGTGGTGGTTCAAATTCCAAGTTTTAGGTAAATTGAATATTATATGCCTGGAAGAAATCCTAATAGTGTTCCTTTAATTGAAACATTGTTTTATTGAGTCAATGCTAAAACTTGATTAAAAATTAAATAAAATCAGCATCCCTTACATCATCCATGCTAGTCACTTACTTTTACGTCTCTTCATTCAGCTGTGTTGCCACCTTGGTTTTATAAAGTCATTCAGTCATAAAGTTTTATAAAGTCATAGAGTGCGCCGTGAAAACAACAGTGAAACATTGCCTCATACATTCACCCCAAAATGCTGAACATACAATACAATTTTTATTAATTAACAATGTGAAATAAACCTTTTAATAAATTAAAATTGAAAGTACAAATAACTTTCAAGTAGGACTTCACATTTTTCGGTTTTGACAAGAAGTATTCACCACTTCCAAAATTAATTTCTGTGTATTGGCCTGGAGTTACTGCTATAAAAGTTTCTTCATCGGTCACACTTGCAACTTTTGCAATTTGATAAAATGGCATCGTAAAATCTTAACAGATCTTTTTTATGTAGTTTAATTTTTGGTTTCTTATTTTAGGGGAGCATCCTCATGGTTGGGGTACGGATTCAGAACGAAGAAAACGAACAGTAACCGATTCTGAACTTGATGATCAAGATGATGACATGCCCAGCACAAAATTCAGAAGAGGGGAAGGTTTACCAAGTGATTTGGAGCTTGGGGAAGATGATAGTGCAAGCAATGGTAGTGATGAACCTCCTGATGAAATAGATGATGGGGACTGGAACATGATGGGAGCAGCTCTTGAACGGGAGTTTTTATCGGGGAACAGAGACTAAAATTGAAAGTGTTGAATTTGTATAATGATGGTTAATGCTCTGAGCTCTTCAGTATTTTTCTGGATCTTAGGATGCAAGTGCTTAGCTTGTATATAGAAGGTTGTGATGCAGCACAATGATAGGGTATTAATATTTTGTGCACTTTGTACATAAGTGATGAATGCTGCTTTGTTGCACAGTGCTAACAAGGTTAACTAGTAGTCTATTTTGTTTGAATGTTATTTAATTTTCCTTGTGTATATTATTTTGTAGTAGAATGTATGATTCTGATAGTTGTTAGTGAACTAAAAGTATTGTTGTGCATATCATAGATTATGTTTCATTAGAATATTAGAGAAGGTAGTGACACATTTAGATTCATCCTGAACAAGGTGGAATAATGGATTCTGACAGTTAACCCAATCCAGTATTTTTGTTTTGCTTAATTTCATATTGTTGGAAAGCAAAGGTTTAAAAACCTATAAATTTTACTTTTTCTTAGTAACTTAATATTTTGTATGTGTTATTTAATCAATTTTAGATAGTATTACCAATATTATTTTAGTTTGTGAATCATTGTATGTTTTGTATGTCATTCTGTATCATCTACCCTTTTTGTATACAATTTTTAAAACTTGAGAAATTTTAGTAATTGTATTTTGTTGATGAGGTAATTTTTTGGTTAGATGACTCAAAAGAAGTAATGAAATACCTAAAGGAAATTGCCTTCAAAACCTTGTTTCTTTTCTAAGTTCTCATTTATTGGGGTTCTTTATCTCTCTTGAATTCTTGTACTGTGTTTTTAAATGGTGAATAATTTATATTCTGTGTTAAATATTATTATTTATATGTTTTTGAAGCACTGTATCAATTAGTTGGTTTTGTCTATTGATTTTCAATATTGAATTTTTTGTAATACATTAATTATATTCATTAATATTTTTAATATAACTTTTGCCTTTACAGTTGGAATTGAAAAATTTCATTTTAGAGAAATACCAGTTTCTCTCTTTCAATTTTTCTCGTGATTTTATTTATTTTCAATGTAGTTGAAGTTCTGAATTTCAACTATCAGAAACTCATGAATTGTTGTTGTATCAATTAAATTGTGTGAAACTAGTGTGAAGAATTGAAAAGTTAATTCATAAATGAATGGTGATTACTCTTTATGATTGGTATGAGTGCTTGAAAAATCAAGTTTGACACTTAGAATAACAAGCAATAATCTGCTTTTTATTTAAGTATTATTCTTTTAGGTTCTAGAGTTCTATCTTGATGGTACAATGCATTCAATGTAATATTACATTACTATTTTATATTTTGTATCTGTACTTGAAAATAATAGTATAACTAGTGTACATTTCTTGTTAGTACAGCATAGATATCAATGAAAATTTGAGTCATTTCTTGTGTATATATGTAAGATACAAAATTGATTATGTACCTGTTGACTTCGCCATGATAAATGTTTACACGAACTGAAGGGAATATTGCAGATACAAGTTATGAGTGAGTTTTATCTATTTAGCCCTTGTCAACTGCATTTTTACATGTAAAATCATTTACTTACTGCCTGAAGAATTGGTATGAAGAGAAAGCTTTAAAAGTCGATTGTAATATTTTTTTAATTTCCTGAAGCATTGAATGAATTAATCATTCATTTCTGTTTCATAGCATTGTAGAAGCAATAGGAGTTCATGTTTTCATTGACTAAAGGTTTAAAACATTCATCCTCATGGCCTTGATAGTGGTGCACACACATGTTTAGATTGCATGAAAAGTGTGGATGGGGAAAAGTTACTTTTTTTATTGTAACAAATTTGAATGTGAGAAGGTAATGTAGGAACCTAGAAGCATCTTTACCAAAAAGATACATGCTAACTAGTCATGTTTTAGCAGCTTTCCTACAATTTCAATGACTTGCATCAATAAATAAACATTTGAATGAACGTCGTGTGTTCAAGGGTGCATAGTTTTATACATGAATATAAAATAAGTTAACTAGTTTAGATAAAAACCTAAGCAGTACCTGGATAACGTGTGCTTCAATGGTACCTATCATATAAGCTATCATGTTTTACTCTTGTCAGAAATAAAGAATTTCTGTTTTTGTTGCAATCTCTGTTAAGTGACTCCTTAAGCACAGGAGATTCATTTATAAGGTAATGTATATTTTAATAAAATAATTACTAAAGCATAAGTTTGATTTTTTTCTAAGGTCCTTCAGGGCAAATCTAGAAAATACTTTTTGATTTACATATATATTTTAGATTTACATATATANATGGATAATTTGTATAAAATAAAATATAGAGAATATTCATTTGAATATAAAAAGTTCCTTAGATTTATTCTTAATAATAAAAATTGATTTTTTTTGTATTAAATTGCATTATCATTATGTAACTTAGATATACTACTAATAATTGACTCATGACCTGGTCTAACTACAGAAATTAGATATATTGACATTTAAATCGGAGAAGCCTCAGTGGAATGTAAAAATCAAATTTAGATAAAAGTACAGATGAATCAATAATTACTAAATATTTTATAGGCAAAAAATAAATCAGCTTTATTTGTAGCAGATACAAAGTTAGCAATAGAAAATGTGTTGTAGATAGTGAGTTTGTGATCTATTGGTAAAATATATATACAAATTCTAAATGCTACAAATCTGAAAAAACTTTAATTTCTTTATCAGACCCAATCCACCGTGTCTCCGTATAGTAGAAGTATACATGACAATAAAGATAATGAATGAGAAATAAATTGATCTGAGAGTAGAAATATAATTTTAAATTACAAATAAATCTCTAATTAAATAAATATTTTTAATTCAAAACTGATAAATAAATGTAGTCAATGTGTTGCTTAAATGACAGAGTAAAAAGTAACACCTAGGTGTCGCGTAGATACATGCATTGGCACTCGCGTAGCCATTTGAACATCGCGCCGGACACAAACCGGTGACTCAGCTCATTGCGGCTATATAAACCCGATGCTCCAAGCATCAAGGCAGTCTTGCTGCCACTCCCGGCCGACTTGTCGCTCCTTTCCTGTCACTCCCGAGTTCAGAACAGACCTAATCGACCTCTGCTCACTTCCAAGCCTTAAACCCTTCAGAGTTCAGAACAGGCCTGATCGGCCTCTGCTCGCTTCCAAGCTCATAACCCTTCCGAGTTCAGAACAGGCCTGATCGGCCTCTGCTCGCTTCCGAGTTCAGAACAGGCCTGATCGGCCTCTGCTCGAGACCTAGTCCTTGAGTATTGGTAGGCCTCACAGGTCCAGTCCCTCTACCACTCGCGATCACCTAATTCGCCTCTGACCGCACTTGCGAAACAACCCCGGCGTTATCCTCCACCGGAACTGTACGGGCGAGTCACCATTGCAGAGCATTGCCTCTAACGGAGTCTGGGTCGCTGCCATGGCACGACTACGTAAGTGTATTTCATGGCTGAATAAACTGCTGTTGCCAGAAATGGACTAAACCCCTATTATTGCTCCCTCTCAACCCTTCATCAAATAGACTAGGGGTAGATAAGTCCTGAGGGACTTAATATCTAACTACGTCGAAGGTTTGGTTTCAAAAGTGGCCACAAAATAATCCCCCTCCCACACCACGCGCCAAATGGCGTCGATGTGGGGTATCCAAAACTAAACCACACTTCCTCACCACGCGACAAATGGTGTCAGGTGTGGTGTATCTGAAATTAAATCACCCTTCCTCCCCACGCGACAAATGACGTCGGTGAGGGGTCAAAACTAAACCACCCTTCCTCACCACGCGACATATGTCTTTAGTTGATTCAACTTATGCAATAATATAATTATTCAGAGAATACGCTAACAAAGTATATGACTGAGATTTGCCTAAAGGAATACGAAAACATTTTCTAATATTAATTACAAGACCATTCAATTTGCACCACTCTTGAAAAGAAAAAAAGGTCAATTTGAAGTAAATCAAAGTCAACGAAAGATTTAATGGATTTAAACAATTTTGCATCATCAGCAAGAAGTAATATTTCAGTGTTCAAGATTTTGTACTGTATCATTAATAAAAACAGAAAATAGTAAAGGTCCAAGGAGTGTGCCATGGCATAAGTCAGATATAACATCCAAGGGATGTGGGGAAAAAAAGCTGCCTTTTTTAACAATTTGTTTGCGTCCACTTAAGTATGAGAAAAACCAGATAAGTAGATTGCTATATCCATAATGCCATATTGCCATGTATCAACTTAAAATTCAATATTCAACTATTAATGATAAAACAGTATTAAAAACTTCTATTAATCAAAATGAGCAAAAAAAGAAAAATATTTCTAAAATAAATCATTCATTAGATATAAAATAAAATATTTGAGTGATGTGGACCAAACACTCCACCTACATTATTCATGACATGGTTAAGGAACTCTTGCTCCTATTATCAGTCCTGCCCACTGATTCTTTGATATTAATGCAGTGGCAAGCAAATGTATTAAATTTATAATTTATAAATTTATTGTCAAAAAACAGTACAAACTGCGTGGAGGAAAAAAAACTAATTTACTCTCCGGGAGCAAGCAAGGGACCATCCCATCAATTCCGATCAAGGGCCCTAAGGCAGAGGCGGATTCAAAAAATTTTCAGCAAAAATTCCTAGATAAGATAAAAAGTTAGCTGCGAGTTATAATACTAATAGAATGTCAATATGTTTGTAATTTTAAGCAAAAAATTACATGTAAGTTATTATCGAACTATAGATTATTCTGAGTATAGTGCTTAAAAATTGAAATAACACTAAATTCACGATTTATTGTTACAATAGACCCGCCCCTAGACAAAGCCTAGAGAACCTGTATGATAAATCCGCCTCTACCCGAAGGAAAACCGGAGAAAAACCCGGGCCAGGATGGGGCTACAGAATTTATGTACACAAACGTGCCAATGTTGAGTACACATAAAACTAAATTAATATGAGCCATAAGACAACACAATCATGCAAGAAAATAGTTTTTGAAATTGTTATAAGTTGTTTAAAAAGTACTACAGCAATGGCGTGATAAAGCACAAGACGAATTTAACTTTTGTTAAAATCAATAAATTCTTTTACAGTGTAGAAGCACTGGTGCAGGAGGTAGTTTTTAACCGCGGATTTGAAGATATTCAATTTCATAATATCTTTTATATTCTTGGGCAGGGAATTATATAGAACGATTCCCGAATGGTATGGTCCCTTTTGGCAAAGAGTGGTTGACACTCTAGGGCGATGAATATTACTACTATTGCGTGTATAGTGTTCGTGAACGAGACTGTTTCGTATAAAGAAAGGGTGGCACTTCAGTAATTCGGTCTTAACAAACACGACTGTTTCATAAATATAAATGCAGGGAAGTGTTAAGATATTTAATTCCTTGAATAAAGGTTTACAAGATAGTTTCGGGTGGGATTTACAAATTATCCGAACTATCATCTTCTGAATTCTGAAAGTTTGAATACTCTGACCGGAATTACCCCAGAAGGTAATGCCGTAACGTAAATGGGAGTAAACGTTTGCAAAATATACGCAACGGGAAATACGTGGACTAACTGCGTTAACTAAGATTCGGAATGCGTAACACAATTTGCTTAATTGGGAATTAAGATTGTCAATGTGACAATTCCATTTGAGGTTGTCTTGAATATGGAGACCTAAGAATTTTGTATTTGTAACAGTTTTTAATTGTGTTCCGTTTAAAGAAAGAGAAACCTGGGGTAAAGATTTTGTGATACTATTGTGAAATGACATAGACACTGTTTTGTCAGTGTTTACAATGAGACGATTTTCATGGAACCAAGTGGCAAGGTTAGACAAAACTTTTTGTAGCCATTGATGTGGAAGTCCACGGATGCCTAAAGAACGCAATTTTGAAAGGAGAATTCCGTGATCGATGACATCGAAAGCTTTGGATAAGTCAAGAAAAACACCCTGAGGATTTTCTCCACGGTCAAGAGATGTGGTAACTTCGTTTAAGAAGGAAAATATGGCGCTTGTAGTGGAAAAGGATTTCCTAAAACCGTGTTGATCATCAGAGAGAATGTTATTTTTTGATAAAAAATCTAGAAGACGCTTATAGAATAATTTTTTCTAGGATTTTTGAGAAAGTGGGTAGTAGAGATATTGGTCGGTAATTTCCAATATTAAGTTTGTTACCTTTCTTGTGTAAAGGTTTCACTTTAGCTCTCTTAAATATGTTGGGAAACACCCCTTCCGATAAAGAACTATTAAAAATATTTACGAGTGGATTTAATATAGCGTGGGACGAAGATTTAACAATAAACTCAGGTATATCATCTATGCCTCGTGAAAATTTGTTTTTTAAGGAGCTGATGATTCCCATGACTTCACTGGCGTTAGTTTCGGAAGTGAACATAGAATTGGGTATGTGGGTGGTAATAATTGGAGGACATTGATTTGGATATATTGAGTTCGTTATTTTACCAACTTCTGAGAAGTGAGAATTAAACAAACTTGCGATGTCCTGAGGATTTGACACGATCTTGCCATCGTTTAGTAAAGAAACATTTTCTTCGCGATTTTCAGAAGTTGACGTGTAATTGTTAACAATATTCCACATGGCTTTCATCCGGTTGTTCGATTTTAGTATATGCCTGTCGTTTTCCATAACTTTAGCTGCATAGACTACTTTTCGGAGAATAGTCTTATATTTACGAAAATAATTATGGAATTCGGGTGGCTGGTTATAGCGTTTTGAAAGATAATATAAACGGCGTTTGTTTTTTGAAGAAATTCTTATCCCTAGGGTGATCCATCTATTGTATTTTTTTGTGTTAATTAACTTGCGTTTTATGGGAAAACTAGAGTTGTAATGTTTTAGGAATGTTGAGATAAATACATTGAATTTGTCGTCGGTGTTTTGGCAATTGTAAACATCTTTCCATGTTTCTTCACGCAAATAATTTACGAATATGGATTTATTTATGTCATTAAACTCTCTTGTAAATTTGTAAAGGATTTTAAGCGGTTTTAGTGTATTATTAATAGTCAATACTTGAGCAAGGTGATCACTGTATCCGGCGATAAACACTTCAGAGAGATACGAGATTCCATTGTTGACTATAATTTGATCTAGCAATGTTTGAGATGAGCCGGAGAGGCGAGTGGGGTCATTTATCGTAGTAATAAGGTTGAAGGAGTCGATAAGATTCTTGAATCGATTAACTGGTGAATGTGCAGAGTCGGATGTACTCAAGAAATCGATATTGAAATCACCACATATAACGATAGATTTAGTAGATTTATGTGCGATATGTTCTAAAACATTTTCGAAGTTCCGAAAAAATATGTCAAGATCTGATTGAGGAGGTCTATAAATACACAAAACAACAATACCGGTGTCGGTCAGTTCAACTGCAGAAATTTCGAACACACTATCTACGCAGAAGTTCTCGTAGCCTGTCAGTGGAGAAGATAAAATATCATTACGAACGTAGATACACGTACCTCCGTGGGGATTTTTGCCTTTAAAATTTTGCCGACAGTAAGAACTTGCTAAATAATAATTAGAAATAGCAGTATCGTTGATGTTGTTAGTTGAAAGCCAATGCTCTGTGAAGCATAGCAAATCAAATCGACTTTTGTGTACCAGAATTTCAATGTCTGTCAATTTGTTTGAAAGGGATTGGACATTATGATGAAATATAATTATTTTATTTTCGCAAAGAGTTTGTGACTCACGAGAAATGGAATCGACGTTAGATTGTGGAGAGGAATTTGAAATTGGTACAGCTTCTAGTTCCGGATGAAGCTCGCACACAGCACCTGAACGCGATTGTCACCTTCGAGTACCACATCGTACTCCTGAGCGCAAGTTGTAACGGTGTATGGGGGCGACAGGAGGAATAGATGTTGACGTGGGAGATGAGGAAGCAGTAGGTGAAAGAACGGGGACAGGAGAAGAAATGGGTGTGGAGATAGGAAGAGGAAATGGTGATGAGGTAGGAGCAGAGGGAGGTGGAGGAGATGAGGTAGAAGTAGAGGGAGGTGGAGGAGGAGATGAGGTACGTGCAGGAGGAGGTAATGGAGGAGGTGGATGATGTGAGGTCAGATGTGAAGCTAGGAGAGAACCGAAGTGCTGTTTCCCAGACGGTCTCAGGTGTAAACCGTGCTGGGTAAAGTCCTTGGCAGTCAGGTGTGGTTGCAAATCAAAAAATGTGATTTTTGTGTCTGCCAGGTGATGTTTTAGGGAGATGTTTGCCAGGTTAATTTCGTGGTTTATTAGTGGAACGTTGAAGCGTGGAGGCAGGCTATAGAGAAATATGTTTGTGTGCAGGGAGGCCATTTTTAGTTTCTGTAGATGTTCAGACGCGTTGAAATGATCACCCAAGTTAATATCGTTCTACCCATTTATGATGATTACTGTGTCCCGCTCAGTGAGTTTTTTTTAGTGTAAGTGTCCAGTTCTCGAATAACATCAGCCAAACGAGCGTTTGGCTTAAAGAAACCGGAGACTGAGAAGAAATCCACGCAATACGGAGGACATCTGACGACCGTGCGAATCAGCTAGTATGAGCACGTTTGATTTCTGCGTGGAAGTGTTGGTATCATCTCTGGATAGCACTACTTTACGTGGTTTTGGGCGGCTGTGCTTACCAGTGCGTGGTGTGTGAACAGGTCTGGGTACTGGACGGGAGGGTAACCGAGTAGGTAAGGGAGGAAAATATAAATCAAATTGTTCTCCTACTGAACTTTGACATTCACAACCTATTCTTGAAAAGGTATATGAATACTCACTCCTAAACCATAAGTAAAAATGACATGAATAATATCATATTTCTCATTTCAAAAATGCATGTCCTCTACCAGGGTCACAGACAGAAATCGCAGGACTAATTAGGTCCAAGGGACAAATTGTTCTGCCCATCCCCCTACGCCCACACATCACACTGCCTCCACCACAACTCAACTTACACTTTAACGTTTGTGTTACAAGTAGTGGTACATTTTTTAATTTTGTTAAATTAGGGCTTTAGGGCTCGCCAACGTCTAGGTCATTAGAGCCCTAGTAATGGTACAATAAACAAAATTGAAGAAATTGATCTTTGGGAAACAAATATTCATATTTATGTTGGTGTTGCCATATAGTGACCAAAAGTTTGAACTTTCTGGAAAATTATTCTTATTGTTAGAACAATAATGGGGCAAGTACACAATTCAACAAAAGTAAGTTAATGTTTTACAATATTACAAGTTTCATTCATTGAAAAGCTCACGTCTACTTTTAAAAATTAATTATCACTCCGTTTAATTGATGATTTGCATCATGACTTGTTAACTGTCAGTTTCAAACCCATATTTAGACTGAGAGGCAAAATTAGCGGAACACTGCCTTCAATTCAACAAACCTTTTGCACATGAAGTGTATAATCATGAAACTTAGGGTGTGGATGCCCCCATGTGTTTTCTAGACAATCCTTAATCGAGAGGTTTCTGCATCACCTCACTCTGGAACATCCTTAGAGTGAGGAGAGAAGTAAACTACACAAATAGGTAAGCATAAATATTACACAAAGAATAGAATGCATCTTACAACACTTATTCAAGACAACCTCAAATGGAATTGTCACGTTGACAATCTTAATTCCCAATTAAACAAATTGTGTTACGCATTCCGAGTCTTAGTTAACGCAGTTAGTCCACGTATTTCCCGTTGCGTATATTTTGCAAACGTTTACTCCCATTTACGTTACGGCATTACCTTCTGGGGTAATTCCGGTCAGAGTATTCAAACTTTCAGAATTCAGAAGAGGATAGTTCGGATAATTTGTAAATCTCACCCCCGAAACTCTTGTAAACCTTTATTCAAGGAATTAAATATCTTAACACTTCCCTGCATTTATATTTATGAAACAGTCGTGTTTGTTAAGACCGAATTACTGAAGTGCCACCCTTGCTTCATACGAAACAATCTCGTTCACGAACACAATACTCGCAGTAGTAATAATATTCATCGTTCTAGAGTGTCAACCACTCTTTGCCAAAAAGGACCGCATCATTCGGGAATCGCTCTATATAATTCCCTGCCCAAGAATATAAAAGATATTATGAAATTG
>NNCF01126181.1:54560-78466 GCA_002313205.1 Laupala kohalensis
TTTTAACCGCGGATTTGAAGATATTCAATTTCATAATATCTTTTATATTCTTGGGCAGAGAATTATATAGAACGATTCCCGAATGATGTGGTCCTTTTTGGCAATGAGTGGTTGACACTCTAGAACGATGAATATTACTACTATTGCGTGTATAGTGTTTGTGAACGAGACTGTTTCGTATAAAGAAAGGGTGGCACTTCAGTAATTCGGTCTTAACAAACACGACTGTTTCATAAATATAAATGCAGGGAAGTGTTAAGATATTTAATTCCTTGAATAAAGGTTTACAAGAGTTTCGGGGGTGAGATTTACAAATTATCCGAACTATCCTCTTCTGAATTCTGAAAGTTTGAATACTCTGACCGGAATTGCACCAGAAGGTAATTCGGCGTTGAATGAAAAGTTCACCCGTTACCATAATAGTGTGTTGTGCCATGGCATTTAATTATTCGTCGGTGTCACCCAATATTATAGAAACGTTTTACGTCAAAATGCAATGTTCTTAAAGAAGAGGTCTCTTCTTTTCTCAGGTCCACCCATAACATTTACCTTAAATGTATTTACCGGCAGTCCATAAATTTCCATTAACTCAAATATTCTTATTAAGGTGGTATAATAGCACATACTACTATTTTGCACCATGATGCAAGTACGTTTGCCAAGTGCTGTTCAAAATCTGCACAGAATTTACAAACATCCATTGAAACCAATTGAAACTAACGCCCTGCTAACGCCAAACAGCATGCCATCATGGCTATCGTTGACAGATGCTGGATGTAGTGACAGCTGACTGTGTGATTGATTACAAAAACACCTATAACCCTTAATAATTACGATTTAGTACCAACTTTGACTGTTTTAAGGGGCATGTATGCATTGAACAGTAGATTCAGTTTTCTTGTAAGCGTAGATACAGTGTAAAGGAGGTGTACATAACCTATCACTATGAAGCATAACATGGGAAGTAGAACTCAAAATGACTCACCTGATGAATGTATTCTGTATGAATTATTGGTGTATTCAGAATGGAAGACAGATCCAGAACTTTCGGCAAGTATTAGATGATATTTATTTGTAGATGTTGAACGACAAAAGAAAAATTGTGGTTGTAGTAAATCACCATCCTTTCTAATATTTTTTATTGCTAAGTCTATTATCTGAGTGTCAGTTTTATATTTTAATATTTTCTAATGTAGATAATTTTACTTTGTTTCTTTCAGAAAGTAAATAAGAATAATGAATTTGTACGCTTTAATGTTCCTGGGTCGTCAGTCTCTAGTGTCTTGCAATATTTTTTGAAACATGACAGTACATTAGATGACATTCTCAGGTATTGTTTTCATCAAGTTAGAATTAATAAATTTGGATCATTAATAGTTTTATCTGGATATATTTTTAAATTAGGTAAAATTATTAAATGGTCATATTTTGAATATTTTTAGATTACAATTACGACAGATGCCTTGGCAGTTTGCTGTTGGTGATAATGGGAAGGTTGTTGCAGTTTTACAGGAAAATCTTCTTGAAATAAGAATTTCGAGGGATGAGTATTCATCTGTTGTGGGTAAAGCTGTCAGTAAGTATGAGTAATAATTCATTTGGATTTTTATAAAAAATTTATGGATTTTCTAGAATTGGGTTAATTTGGTCCCAATTAAACATATCTTTTATTATAACTATATAATCTGGCATTTGCTCAATAGAAGATGCCTTGATAGTGAAAAGTGACATTATTTGAAACCAAATGCTGGTAATGTCATATTTTTATGGACAAGTCACGTAAACAAAAGTTTACCCAAACATAAAAACAGAACACTTAGTGCTATTTTGAATTTTGATTACATTTTTCACCTATTACTGTCGTCTCGTTTTGCTAATTCAGAATTTAAAGTGATCCATTGCCCTGAAACCAAGCTTGTTGAATTAAAACACTTTAACACTGAAACTTGTACACACTTAATGATATTCTTTATGTACCACAAGCAAATGAAGCTGATTGAAGATCTGTTTTGATGTACAAACTTGAACAATTTCTCAGCACAACCTTTAAAAGACAAATTTCTTTTTGAAGTTTGCAAAACAGGTTGACTTTTTCACAATAAAATATAGGTTTTATTCTGTTTCTTCTCACATTTTCATTCATGATATATGTACTTAATCTTTGAGGTTGTTATGGCTTCAATTAGTAGAATAATAATACATTCAGAGACATTAAAGATATTTAGTTATGTATATTAAAAATGTCTTGGCTAGTCTTCTTCAAAGCAAGAACTCTTCAAAGCGGTAGAATGGGCATATCTTTTATGAGACTAGAAGTGCAAGGTAATCAATTTTTGTTGTAGCCCAGTCACTTATCTGCTTAATGTGCTTTAAACATATAAAGAAGTGTCAAGTTTGCTGGTGAGTTTATTAATGTCAGACATGTTCCAGGACATGTCTTTGCCAATGATGACTGCAATGATGACACATATTAATGACTGTACTGAGTATTAAAATTATGAAATATCTACTTTATAATCGTATAAGAGTACCACATAGCATGTAACATTTTGTGTGTTAGTGGTATCTCCATTCTGTATCATAATTATTTTAGGAATGGTATGATGTAGTTGATACATTCTAATGATCTGTAATAATTCGTTAACATTTTAAATAGGTACTTTTCTATAGATTTAATCTATTTATCCTTTTTTTTCTTAATATTTTTAAACATATTTTTCGTGAGTTTACAACTTAATTCCAATCAATTTTTGATTGAGTTTTCAAATTATTCATTTCATCTTGTCTAAATTGTGAATTGACTATTAAATGTCCATTTGTTTTCCCTGTAGTCTCTAAGGATCCATATCCTCAATGGCGTAAATTGTGCTGGAGTCCTGATTGCACTATGTTGGCAATAGCTCACAGTAATGGTGTGATCTCATTTCATGATTTACTGGGAAGCAATATTTTTACTATATTTCCAGTAAGTTTATCAATTATAATTATTTATTTATTTTTACTTTTTTATTTTAGTTATACTTTAATAATGTATTTTCTTTTATCTTTTTCTGAAATATTGTTCTATTCAATTTATAGTCAAAAGCTTATGATAGCAGGTGTGATGCACAAAATCCAGTAGCATCAATATTCTTTCATCCTCCTAGAATTAAAAGTCCAAAATGGTGAGTGTTTGTACCTGTAAATTACTTTTCTATGTACCAGACATGTGAATTAATTTTTTTCTCTTGTATCTGTTTTAAGGTCCTATGAATTGATAATTGTGAATTATCTTGGGGATCTCTGCAGTTATTTTGTCTCACCTACTGATGGTTTTCAAGAAAATCACAATTTTTCATTTGCTCTACATTATCGCAATGGGGTTTATGCAGTAGCCTCCCATTCATCCCATAATTTGCTATTCGTTGCTGGTTCTACTGGACGTTATGAAGGCAGGAGTTCAGAAGTAAGAAATCTTGCTTAAGTTGCTTTGTTGTCTATCTCTAATGAATATTTTAATTTTGCTGCCATTTTGTTAATGACATTTTCATCTATCTCATTTTTTTCTATGTAATTTTCTTGAATTTCATTGTGTGCTTTTTTGTAGCATTTGGGAAGTAATTTTGGTCTTTCTGCATGGCGAATATTAAATGATTATCCATATTATAAACTAACTATGTCTTCAAAAGAAGAAGAAGCTATTCTGAAAACACAAAGAAGTCTGTGGAATTGGGTTCCTTCTTGGTCTACATACTCTAGAAAGGTAGTTATGATTTATAACTTTTTAATTCATTCATTCCCTCTGCTAGGTTCAGCAATTTAATGGTATAGAAAATAAAACCTGTACATGGATAGAAAGATTCTCTCTCAAAATTTTAAATTGGAAATTTTTTTAAAAGAATGCTGTAACAAAATTATGAATGTTTGTGAAAAAGAGAATAAAATTGTTTTTTATTGAATTATGTTTTTAAAGTTTTTATATGAATTCAGCATTAAAAACAAATTACTGTCATCTCCCGTCTCTCCCAATTCCTCATCTGTGCAATCCAAAAACAGTAGCAAAAATAGTCTTTCTAGTTATAATTTTATTCCAGTAACTAATCCAACCTGTCCTTGTTACCTTAAGTAAAAAAATTGCAAAAGTTATCGTAGGTAAAAAAAATACCTTGAAAGTAACAATATGTTTTCCCTGTTCCGGATGCTCATAATCTCTTTTTTAATTAAAGGTAACTAAATTTCATATGAATGTCGTGTGTGTAAGGAAGCAAGAAATTATTTTGAACCATTATAAACACTTTTGAGATATGTTGACCAATTAAATAATCATTACCATATCAAGTAACCACAGTGAATGTTAACATTGCAGGAAACTTCACGCTTGAATAATTTTTTTTATGGTAATAATAATTTATTTAACAAGAACTTAAATAAATAAATAAATTATTGTAATAATTCGTTGGCAAATGCTGAAGATGGAAGCATCAGCTTCCGAAACTAGTTTGTGTTTTAATAAGTAAGTGGAGTATGTGGCCCGCAAATTATTACGATAATTTATTGTTATGACTCCATTGTGAATTCTCAAAATAATTTACATTCTATTCACACATATAACATGAAATTTTGCACCAGAATTCATTCCCTTCTCTGATATGTATCAGCAACTAAATCTGGAAAATTAGATTCCATTCACGTAAAATATTGAAGTTTATACTGTTAAAAATATCTATTTAATTGCTTAAATGAAAATTTATTGTTGTAGAAAACTTTTTAATAAAGTATTGTAATGTTTGCTTGTTTTGATGTTGTGGACACATTCATTTTTTTTCAGAGTATGGTTGTTAAAATGCAAGTATCACCTGCTGGGAGGCTTTTAGGATGTATTCATTCTTGTGGGAGTATTTCTTTGTGGCGCCTTCCATCCATTGAGTGAGTTAAAAATAAATTTTTTGCTTTTGGTTATATTTTTTCTACACTGGGAAGTGTGATAAGTAGTTATCATGTTTATATCTTTTAGATTATGTAGTTTATGGGAATTAACTCAACAACCTGGGTACGATGTAAAAAATCCTCAAATGTCCAGATTTAGTCACCCAAAAATTCGTCAAGGAGAATTATTTTCAAGTTGTCATCCAGTGGATATTAATTGGTGGTCAGAGCAGGTAATTGCTATTTTTTTCTGTAAGTGATAAAATATTCCCAAAATATTGTAGTTATTGTGGTTAAGAATCTATGATTTTTCAGTATGTCATTTTTATGTTGGAATGCTATTTATTCATTTTTAAGTTCTATCAGGCTGGGGGGGGGGGGGTTCGGATTAGAGAATAAACTTGTTATATCCTTATTTAAATTTTTTCCCTTTTGTAGTACTAAATGCAAATGTAAAGAGCTTATTATATTCCTTGAAATGGTAAATTAAAAAAAAAGAAAAGAAAGGAATTTGGATAGTATTAGATTGAAAGTATTTTAGAAATCATCAGTTTTGTTGTTCTGGGTTATTCTTTGTTTATTTCAGTTATTGCTAATTGAATAATATATTATCCATCTAATGTAATCTGTTTTAGAAACTTTTATTTGTTGTGTTGATCAATAGCTTCTCATAATTTATGTTAATTAAATTTTTTAGAGATGAAATGTCATCTTGGGGTAGGTTAGGGTTAAATAAGTCATCATGTGAGTAATGATGAATAAATAATGGTTTTCTTTTGATTAAGATTTTTTTCACGCTAAAGAGTTGAACTTGATTTAAATAGCTTTTCTGTTGTCTGTTTTCAAAAGTATTATCTCCTTGGCTGTGTGGTAGTTCACAAATTCAAGAATTGGATTAGTTTATTTTTAATGCAGTTAACATAGTTTAACAACATTAACATTATTAACATAGTTTAATTTGTGAGAAAATTAATGGTGTAATAATGGTTGAAAATTAATAGTTCACTTCAAGTTTAGTTTAAATTTGTTGTAATGTTAGAATTAAATATCAATTCATAAAATACTTCAGAAATTACAGTGAAGTCACTATCAATAAAATATTGAGTTATCTTGTTGGTCACACACTCACTTGTTCCAAAATTGTTGAGTAGGTAGGAGTTGATGATGGGAACAACATCCGAAACTCCTCAGTGAATAATTTCAATTTCAATAGGGCGCTTTATTTACAAATATTATTTATGTGCAAATGTATGGCAAGGCTTTTTGTTGCCTGTATGCCTTTAAAATGCCCCTTAAGTAGAGCCATGGGATGTGCATACAATGCCCTGGTATTCACTCTCATTGAATGGATAGTTGCAGTTTTAATTTTTGGAAATCTTTGTTTTGAACTTAAAATGATTGTAATTTTATTTACTTGTGATTTGTATCGTAATATTATTATTATTTTTTATTTTTTTAGCATCCTTTATTGCATCTTTAATATTGTTTTATTTAGTTGTAAAATATCTTTTAAGTATAATACAACTACCGATTAAATGAGCACCGTTGGGAACCACGGGAAACCAATGGTCAGGACATGAATATATACAATTAATATAAACATATTTACAAAAGATACTTAAATAAGAGAAATAAATTATAATGTAAAATATACCAGTTTTGCCATAGAAATAAAGATTAAAATAAAATTCAATTATTTACAATACTAAAAACAACAACAACATGTAATTGATGTAATGCCTTAGAATGTCTTCTCAACATGTCTCCGCCTGAAACAAAAGAAAAAGACGAAGCGGCAGAATCACAGTTCATTTGAATCAGTGGTTTCAGCGCATATTACTCTTTCTCTCATTTCCCTCACATAGCATAGGAACTGACCCAGGGACTGCACTACAGATACTCTATTGTCCCTCATTATCGCAATGGCTAAATCTACGTTAATGTGATAATTTTGGAATGCACCAACTTGGATAAAAGTTTGTTTTTGATCTGTTTTGGGGCATGTTAGTAAAATGTGAATCCAATCTTCATTTTGTTTCTTGCAAAGTGGGCAAATAGAGTCTCGATCCTCCCTCAGTGAATAATGCAGATTGAGTGCACAGTTGATATCACTCAATTAATGTTTGTGATGTTTAAATTTTTTAGAAATATTTGCGAAATGTTTGTGATCATTATTTATGAATATATAAAATGTTTATATAATTATCACAAAATTATTTATAAATATATAAAATATTTATAAATAATTTTGTTAGTGATTCATAATTTATGTCTGATGAAAACTTTTTCATATTAATACTTTTTCCAAGATTCTTATTGGATTAATGGTAGCCATGAACTGTTTTGATATTGGTTTCTCATATCTTGAAATGTGTAATATGTATTTTAGATTCTTTAGATGGTTTTATGTCATTGTAATCATTAAATAAATTTTTAGGCAGTAATAATTGCTCGCTTCTCGGGTGCTGTGAGTGTTTGCTCAGTATCCAACCTTCGGAATTTATTGGGAGAATCCCCTGAATTTTTGGCAGGCCAACCTCAAGTATCTTCTATGTGTAATGAAAGAGGGTTTCTTGGCCTTGAATGTGAGACTCAAATATCTAGCTTGAAAAGATCCAGTGATGATCTTCTGACTGTCCCATCAGAAACTGTAAGTATTTTCTTGCTCACATAATGAGATCTCAGTACCCAATATTGTGAATTCATTTATTAATTTAAAGAACATTAAAAATTTAAAATAATACAACATTCTTATGCACATCCAGATTGTAAAGTCGACATAACATAATTTTAAAAATGTTTCTTTAACACTAATTAGTATACTTTTTTTACATAATGGTTAGCAGAATGACTTAGTTATGCTTGGCTAATGATTGGGTAAGGTTCCAATGAAGAGGTATGATCTAATTTTGCAGAGAAGTATATTAAGAAAATATTTAATATGCTATGTTTTATTTTTTTATACTCAAAGAAATTGCCTTGAGCTATTAATAATTTGTTTACTTTGTACATGAAATATCATTACTATATTATACAAAATATTTCAAATTTAATGTACCAGCAGTTATGGTATTTATAATTGTGGCCAGTGGCTTGAACTAGATTTTATGAATATTTTGAGAGTGGAGATCAGAAAATGGTACCGTAAAGATCAATTACATTTTATTGACAAATATTAGCTACTGGTATAAGAATTAATTAAATGTTGAAAGTTATTATATTATTATTATAATTTGTGCTATAGTGCAATATTGAACTGTTTTACTAAAATAATTTTTAAACAATCCTGACCCCATTGGGGAAGTTACTATGATAAACTTCGATTTGGTACAATCTAAATCTAGTGAATTTATATTATTATGTAACTTGTAAATAAATCCTCTTTAATCTAAATGCAGTTTTAAATTGTTTTAATATTATAAATAAGTTTGAATTTATAATCTCATAGATCACTTTAATCTCTTTTTGTGTATTGTAGAAAAACTCATAATTCAATTGTTGGTAACATGTTGGCGATTTTGGATAATCTATGTGTGATATCTTGGACAATGTGTATCATTGTTATTAATTAATAAATAATTTACTGTCTAAATAGCAGTTACTAACTGCATTAGATCATGTCGAGGACAATAAACTAATTCAGTCAGAACTTGTTGACTTTACTCATCTTATCTTATATGAACATCTCAACAGGAGCATTAGTTTCTTGTTACATGTTGGACATTCTACTTCAATGAAAAAGTGAAGAGTTTCATGGTTGGAGTCTGTATTCAATATATTTTCTACCGGTCGCTATAGGTATGTATTTTCTATTCAATACAGACTCCATGGTTTAGTCTGTATTGAGTATTTAGAGTTATGGGACTAAAACTCCATAGATATTTTGACTGCTTTTGTGATAGTCATCCTCAATATCATAGGTGTCGGATTTAGAGACCTCTGAATTTCATTATTCAGTTCCTGCCAGGATATTGAAGAGGTCTGTTCTCCCATGATGCCTGTGACATTGAGAATGGCTGCTGCAGACTCAGTTGAAATATCTATTGAGGATAGCTCTATGGGTCCACGATTCAATAGCCCAGAAGAAAATATATCCAATTTTACTTCCATACCTCTCTTGAGGCTCCTGTAGCTCCAATACTTGAACCACAGTACTCTGGTTCTCTAGACGAGGACCATGTGGCCACTGTGGAAATGTAGTGATTGGCTAATGCTCTTGTTCACACTGGATTATATTGTTAATTATGACAACAAAAACTTGAATAAAAATGTTATGGATAAAATAAACCATTTGGGTGATGCAAAGTATTCTTTTATTTTAATAATAGTAGTAAAACATCCTAAATTACTGATGGAATTTTGCAGGAAAGTAGTGATGATGAAGATGATGTGTCATTATTAAATCGAAGTTCTGCTCTTTTGCAATCTGCTGTTTACCTTGTGACAGATATAGAACGTTTCCAACCAAAGCGGAAAAGACATAAATTATTACATAAAACTTACAGACTTTTAGGGCTCAAAAGTACGACACCTGAAGAACTGTATGCAAGGAAGGTTTGCATTCTTGTCTTTTAGATAAAATGCTACTTATTCATTACACTCTTGTACTTTTTTCATTATATTTATTTTTTCTAGATTGATAATGAAGAATATGGAGATGCACTTGATCTGGCACGAACTTATAATTTAGATTGTGATTTAGTGTATCAGAGACAGTGGCGTAACAGCAAAGTTTCTATTCATACTATTCGAGATTATCTGGTGAGTGAAATTAGAAATTTAATTTAATTTATTATTTTAAAGAAATGCAGACAAATCATATATAGATTAGGTAAAAAAGAGAGAGAGAGAGAGAGAGATTTTTTTTGTTCAAAATTTGCTTTTAAATATGAAAAGTTTATTTAAAAATAACAAGAATTGTTCAAAATGAAAACTGGAAAGTGTCTTTGCTAGTGAAGGCAGTATTTTCTTGGGTTATATATATTAAAATTAATTAATTATTTCTTTTATTTCCTTAGAGTAAAATTACAAAACTTTCCTGGGTTCTTAAAGAATGTGTCCAGCGTGTGCCAGAAAATTTTGATGCTGCTCAAGAACTTCTTGAATTTGGTTTATTGGGTACAAATTTAGAGACTCTGGTTGCCATTGGAGAAGGTATGTTTGTGTAATTATTGAATTAGGTTAATACTAAAAATATTCTGCTTGACTCTTATATTTGTGAATGCAAATAAAACGTTGTGCTCATTAAGTGGTTTGTTTAATTGTTTATTTTCCCATTAGGTTCAATTATTCGGATATTGGGTCTGTGAAATTATAAAAATGCTGATAATAGGTTCAATTTAATGTCCTTATTTTTTTGTTTTGTTTTATTTTATTTTTTGATGTTAAATTTTTTGAATAGGCACTGATAAAGGTCTTTTTATGGTTCAATCTCCATCAAATGATGTATTAGCATGTGCAGATGAAGAATCATTAAAACTTGGTCAAAAACTGAGGGAAGAGGAATTATTATCAATGGTAAGTGGTAATTAAAAACTCATTTTGTCAACGTCAAGGATTCAAACGTCAATTTAGTTAACATGTAGGTTCTAATCATATTGCTTATTCCTTGGTTCTCTGACATTCTAATACGTACTATGTCAATAAATATATGGGGCATGTGGGTCAATAAATATATGGGTGTATTATGTAGGAAGATATTTTGGAATTCATGCGGCTTCATTTCAAGTACTGTGCTCTTAAATATAATTATTAAAATGGACACCTTGAGTCAGATTATAATAAGCCTCTTATTTACTATGACTACATAAGTCTGGTTTTTGGTAATTTATTGTATAATAATTTTATTTAAGATTCATTTCTCTTTATGGGACATTAGGTGTCTTTACCTCGTCTTAGCTTCCCTTTCATGCTGACAGATTCCTCACCTTTCCAGTCCTTGGTCTCCTGTGTCTTCTGTGTGTGAAACCAAATTGGTAATGAATGTTATTCCTTTGGTCTTAATGCAGATAAAATCTGATTCCTTGACTCCTGCTCAACAAGAATTAATATTTTATAGATGGAAATTGCTGTGGTATTTGGATATGCTTCATACCTACAAGGTGAGATTTTACAGTGTTCAATAGTTTATTATTTGTTTTTAAATGTTAGATTCTTTCCTTTCAGTATTAATATTAGGACGAGAAAAATTTCTGAAAGAAAATAATTTGTTTTCTTATTTTTGCAGAAGATACAAAACAAATCAGATATTTATAAGACCTACAATTATGAGTTCTATGACAAATTTCGTTCAGAGCCTGTTCTCACATCAACGGTGGGATTCGCTAGAGAAGGACAGTGGTACGCTGTGAAAGTAATGATGACCTACCACGGAAACATCACCTTAAGGCATTGGTTGCCAATCCTCTCTAATTTCCCTGAAACTCTTAATCCATGTGATTATGAAGTACTTCTCCCTGAATGTGATTCAGAAGGACAGGTTTTTCCATGGCAACAGCTGGAATTGAGGCCAAAAGATTGGTGTGAAAAGGATGTTTTTAGGTAGGAATTTTTCTTCTACTCTTGGGCTTATGTCTTATTCTTTAGACTTATGATGAGTTAATGTTAGTAAATCTTTGTATATATATTTTTTATTTATCTTTCTCTGTTTACCATAGTAGAAATGCAATTGACTGAATTTTGTGTTTTTGTGTTCCTGAGATCATTGTATTTTTTGTATCCCACAATGTGCAATATACAGAGTGAATTGAATTTGGTGGTCGTAACCAGAATATTACAAGCTCTAAAACTCTAAAACTAAACAATTATTGAAACACTAAAACACGTCCTGAATAATTATTGTGGGTATATTATTGTAAAAAGTTGTTCCATTATATTTATGAAGGATGTCAGTATGAAGGAAATTTTTATTAAACTATTTCATACATTAAGGAAAACATTTTCACTTGTAAAATATTCAACTAAAATTTTGCCTTTTGAGGGATGTTTTTACCTTCAGACTTAAATTTTTTCAAACTTCAAAACTGGTGCCAAGATGGTCAGTGAAAGATTCCTTAAGTTCGTAATGTTATTTACATTTGTTTACATGTTAGTTTTCTTTAGATTACAATCTCATCAAAATCTGCCTTTGTGTTTATAATTAATTCTCAAATATTTCATGTGTGATGTATTGTAGTATTTTGTATAGGAATGCATTGCGTGTGGATGCAGAATCTGACAATTGCCTTCTTCTGGAAGGAGAACAAGAAATTGAAAAATTTACTTGTGAGAGTAAACAACTTACTGAGGAGTTGCTCAGTTGTTGGTACAGCTGGCGTATTCATTGTATTGAAAAGCAAAGTTGTATTGTAGACCATGCTCTTTCTTTGGTGAAGTTAGCCCAGGCTCGTAAGATATATGTAAGTGCTGCTGTATTCCAGATGATCTTTTAAAGTTTCAGCTTCTTCATTTATTACTTTAGTGAAGGAAAATTTGTCTGCACTTTGTGATGGTGTTATATGCAAGTTATGAGTGTGATAAAAATTATTTCCCTCCTTTGAAACATTTTACAACACTTTATTGTGCTTGCACAACCGTAATCTGCCCACTAAACTGTTACTTATGCATTAGGGGTTAGGAGGATATATTATAAATTATTTTATAAAGGTAAAGACCTCGCTATAAAAGAAGCCAAGTTAGAAATAAAATTTACTAACTTTTAAAATATCAAATGTTTTAGGGAAGAAAGAGGAAGGATATAAATTTCTCCTTTAAGATTAGTTCAGTTAGAAAGTCAGAATTTTGGCTGAAGGAGGATATTATTAAGTTTTTGGACATATTTTGTGTATGACAATGTTTACAATGACTATTATATTTTGTACCAGTAAAAATTGTGTTAGTATTTGTCCTATTAAAATCTTTCACATTCTTGTTCATAATATTTTTTTAGGGTCTTGAAGAATTATATGATCAACTGTTGACTTTGGATTCTTTGGTCTATGATGTGTGTCTAGAAAATATTGAATTGCAAACACTTGAGAAAATGACAGATCTGGAAAAGGCTAAATTAATCCTTTCAAAGGTACATATATTACTAAGAATGTATTTTCATAAAAATATTGTTAGAGTACTGTGGACCAAACATTCCTCTCATGTTTTTAAAGAGGAAATATGTTTCAGGAATCCTGATTAAGAATAGGATGAGAATTTGGTGAACAGTTCTAACAATATTTTATTGCACCGACTCACACACAATGATAATTCTTAGAATATTTATTTCATGATATTTTAAAAATATACTTGTGTTTTTTACCTACTAATTTCTAACAATTATTTTTCTTTCTATGTAGTCTTCAGCTACTACTTTTGTAAGAGATGTGAAGTATATTTTGCAACCATTTCTGACTCGTTGTGAGAAGAAGATCCCTGGTAGCCAAGTTTTACTACTGAGAGGTTGCCTATTAGATATAAGTTCACGAGGGCTCTCCTTACCATTGCTCCTCTTTGAACAGTGTCGAAATGATCCTAACAACTTTCATGTCAAGTGGTCAGATATTGTGGCTCTTGCATTTGACTGCCTTTATGCATATCCTCATGCTGATCAGTTGGACATAGCTGCTAAAATCATGCAATGTGTCAGTGACAAAAATATCAGGTAGAGTGAAATACCTTTATATTTTTAATGGTTTTGTATTGCTTTCTTTGTTTTCTTTCTGATTGTATCAAATTATTCACTGGCCATAAATAAAAAATAAAAAAGTTATTCAAGCATTAAATAAAAAGATGGTTTTAATGTCAATGTGAACCTTGAGGGTGGTGACATCATGTTTTTGTGAACAGGATAAGTAAATGCAGAGCTCTTTCCCTCTGCAAATTAAAATTGGATAAAAAAATATTTTGAGTCAAACTAAAAGAGAAAACCTTACCTTATATAATATAGGGAAATGGTTAGTTATGTTAACTTATTGGGTGCTTCTCTGTAAGGGAAATTTTACATTTCTGAAAATGAAAAATATAGTGAATCACAACTTTACATGTAATGTATCCAAATAATCATGTAATACACACCAATGGAATTTTTTTCTGATAAGTTATATAGTTTATTCCTGTTCTCTCGAGTTTATTGGCTTCCAGTACAAATTACATTCAAGGTAATTATAACCACTCACAACCCCTAACCTTAGTGGTATGAAATTTCTCAGGAACCTTGTGAAGGGCAATGCCATAAAAAATCTACCTGCAGATGAAGGGGACATTACCCATGAATGGAACTTTATGGTGAAACAAACAGCCTTAGTTTGTCCCTGATGTTCTGGTCGTGAGTGAGTGGATTGAAAAATAAGATTCTTTTCAAAAGGAACTTGGAACTCATCTATTTTTGAATGGGTATATAAAAAATGACTCCCAAACCGGTAGTTCAAGAAGACCACCATGTTTTTACATCACAAATTTTTGAAATTATTTACTCAGAAGACATAATAGAGTGTTGATGCAAACATTATTAAAAATGGATATCTTACACCCCTTAGGGAGCATATATTTATGTTCCAGAAATGTCAGAAAGTTGTTTGAGTTTTCTTTGATGTATCCCATTACTTTTGTGAGTCAAATTTATTTATTTCTACAGATCTGATCATTCACACATGGCACGAGTTCAAGAAGTTGAAAATGATCTTGCAGCTGCTACAATTTTAAGCAAGAATGGTCTTCCCAAGCCTCTTGCATTTATACGCGATTGTAAAGCTCATCCAACTAGTGTTCAACAACTTATGATACGACTTTCTCGATCTGTTGCTCGACAGTAAGTTTTTATGTTTTTTTATGGAATTTCTTTATTTACAGTTGCATGCAATTTTTGTTTGTATTTTCTTCAGATTTATAAATTGGTGTTATGTTATTTTACTTTAGAAACATTTCAAGATTTAATTTAAATTATATATTCAATGTTGTTGGTAAGATATTGGTTTTCCAATACTTTGCTTTCAAATAGTTAATTTGTGCTTTAATACTCTTAACTAAATTTTTGTGAAACACCTATTACTGTACGCATAAAACTAATTATATTGAAGTAGAAGTCTGTTTTTGCATTGAAGTGGGTGGAATTTAGACTTCGTAGACCATGAAGTCATTCAGACTTCATGTGAGTTAGAATTTTTTTACTTCTGGAATTTGTTTATAAAATGTGATGTAATGAATTGAACCATTAATTATTTTGTTTTAGAGTTCCTCCTCCAACAAAGATCCAGTGGGATGAACTACTTAATGATATGCTGGCTTTGCACGGTAAAGTCTTCCAGTGCATTAACTTGCAAGTTGTTTATGAGGTATATCTAAACCATGTGTTTAATGGATATAATTTTTATTTGTGGGAAAATATGGATCTTAATTAAATTATACATCAGTTTTAATGAGATATTTTTCTAGATGTATGCAGAGACATTATTATCATCTGGCACTGGAGCAAATATTCGAATGGCATCTGATATGTTAGAGGTTCAGAGAAGTGGACAAAGTTACAAGCGTGTACACTTCGATCGAAGTGTCCACTTAGTACTACAGGTAGCTCGGGAATATTTTGATTCAGCAGGAAATCTTGTTGATCCAGCAATGGAATTAGCAAAGTAAGTTGCTGTGTTATTAGTTATCATATAAATGATAATATATCATATGATTCATGTGATTATCATGTAAACAAAGAAGGAATATTAACAAGTTTCAGATGTATTGATAAAAAAATATATCTTCTAAGAAATCAATTTTTCTTAACTACTATAATTTTTTTACTCATTAAGACTTGAGCGAACTAATCTTCTGCAGGAGTGTGGAAATATTATTCAGAGTTCTTTCCAAACATTTTAAAATTGTCTTTCTAATTTTTGTTTCTAGAGCATGTCTACATCTCATTGTTGATGAAGATGAATCAGTACAAGAGAATCTGGACCTTATAACTTCTCTGCAGCTTTTGAATGACTTTGGTCTGTCTATGCTACCTTTGCAAGGTTTGTACATAGACCAATTTTAAGTTTATTTTGCAAGAATTTTTGGAATATTGTGATTTATGTAATACACAATTTTATTTATATGATGTCTTATAAGAACCATGACAATTTGAATAATTTACTTCAATGGGCTTGCTAAACAGTACGCCAGTGCAGCGATAGACTGAAGCTTGTTGAGTTGTGTGTGAAGAAGAAACCTTTAGCATACCGTAGTTGGCACAGATTGCTTCAGCTGGCACACAAGTTACGTGTGGCCCGTTCAGACCCACACTTACGAGAAGGTTTAATATTAGCTCTAGTTGCAGAAACTGCTCTACAGGTGAGGTCATAAAGATATATATGGTTTTATTATAAGTTTATGATTGCTCTAAAACCCTGATTTTTTACTTGTCTATTTCTTTGCAACTAAAGGGGCCAGACTAGAAGATTGTTTCTTCACCTGGTATTTCATATATTTTGGTTTTCCATACTTTTAAATAATTATTTTTAATAGATTTATTGTTAAGTAGTTTGTAAAAATATTGTTTTTTTGATTTTCAATAACTTAGTTTATTAATAGGTGTTTTCAGCCATAGTAATAATACATCTCTGAAAATTCAACAATATAATTAACTTAGCATATTATTCATTTTTAAATTTCTTTTACTCTTTTAATAATGTTTCCTAGCTGACAATCCCCAGATTGCTAGATGGGCCAATCTGTACTTACCGATGAATATCTCATGTATTGTCCATTAATTTTTCCATTTAGCTTCAAAACTGGATGATGTCTCAATATTAAAAACTCAAAGTTACTACTGAAACATTTTGAATTATTGGGGAAACTTGGTTATTTATACTTTCTTTGCATAAAAAAAGATGATATTAATGACAGAAACTAATAATATCTGAAGTTTGTATTAGATTGGGGTTAACAACATAATTTAGGCAGTGATATGAAATTCTTTTCAATTATTTTCATTTACTTCTTGGGTGCAGTATTTATGCACTACCAATATTGTGACATATATAAAAAATTTTCACAAAAAATACATTTGGTATCATAAATATTGAAAATCGTCTCAATTGAGGCAAATTTTTCACTCAATGGAAACAAAAGGCCCACCATTTTCTCCATGCAACACCTTCGAACTTAAGTACAGATCCTCTTAAATGTATAAATTATTATATTTTCTCCTTTAATTACTGTTTTTCATGCTTTATGATGGGAGGGGAAGGTCGTTTCCTAACATCACATTAAGGAGGGGTTTGGTATAACCTGACAAAGCATGACATGGGGGGTCGGAAGGGTAAAAACCCCACAAAGATAACGTGACATAATTTATGAACAATCCCGTAATGAATAATTGTTTTATGATGTCTCAAACTTTAACCTAGCCTGTATTTTAAGTTGATTAATTCTGTTTCATTTGGAAACAAAAATGAAGTCTGTAACCCTTTTAGTTTTTACAATCATAGGTAATGAATATACAAACAAAAATTTATTTTAATATATTAGTATGGTGCGTTATATCAAACTAACCTATTTTGTTTCCATTATGGCTTTTTCTTTCACTTTATTTGTTACTTTTTTCTTAAAGAGAAGTGGGTTATTTTTATGAATAATATTTTTCTCTTTTTCTTTTTCAGGAGAAAGATTTGAGTTTTTGTGCAGATATGTGCAAGCGCTTGATGGAGAATGGGTTTCCAGGAGGTTGGGAAGTTGTTCGTAATTTGGGTCTCTGTTCAGAGTTCACAGATTTAAAACTTAGACACTCATTACTGGGCTTTGTTCTTCTACACTGCCCTTCTGATAGTATTGAACCTTTAATAAGAGCAAGGCAAGTTGTGCTTATTTTAATTTACTGAATTTTTTTTTTCTGTACAAATTTCATGTACATTTTTCTAGTTACTCTGATACTTGAATTTAATAAAATGCTTGTTGTATTGAATAATTTGTCAGGATATAATCTGTGATAATTTGAAAATACAATGATGCATTTCAATTACAGGTGTTGTTTGGAGTCTGAAATTCTTCATGCTGAAATAAATAGTCAAGTAGACCCCAATTTTGTGGATGATGAAGAATTTTCTGATGCTCTTACTTCAGTATGTGGAGGTCCAGTGTATTTAATTTTATACATTCTGTTCTTATTTCTGATTTTTTGGTTTAATGTTACAGCCTGGTACTCCTCAAAAGGAATTTGTTCCTGTTACTCTTGGTAAAGCAGTGGAGCGTTCAACTGAAGCCATCAAACAAACTACATACAGCCTTGTCCATAACATTAGTAGCAAAGATTTTTGGAAAACGAGTTTCAGGTATTTAAATTGTTTGTAAATTTAATTAACTGGTTATTTACCTCTATTTTCACACTAGTTATTTTTTCTTAAATGTTTCAAAATTTTTATAAGTGGAAACAACAAAAGACTATTTTTTTGGCTTTTTCCTGTTGTAGTTGGGGAAAGGATATTAACTCTTCACCAATTGAAGAGGAGACTTTTCCACCATTTTCTTTGCAAGGTTTACCAGCTTTTTATGCATCTATTTCACTAGACTGCCACTTTAGCAACTTGGATATTCGTTATGACCGCTTTGCTCAGCCAGATATCCAGGACCGATCCTTGAAAATGTGTCGTTCTTTACTGCGCACTATTCTGCTTGAACAATCTGCTGGAGATGAAATTGGGAAAGTTAATCCTGATGGTGAGATATGAATTATCTTTTTCTGTTTGTATATGACAAAACGATAACTCTACAATATCGACATCATTGCTGACACTTTAAGTTTGTGTGAATTTTTAAAGTAAGAAACTGAAGTATAGAGAAAAACAGTTGTTTGACCTTTCATTCAGATAGTTGTATTAGTGTTTACCCTGGTTAATGGAATGATGTGTAGATTTCAATGATTTAGTTTCCTTCATAAAATGAGAAATATTTATCAATATTTTGAATTTTTAAATGAAATATTCTAATCAATGGATATTATTTGTGACTGTCAGAAGAACTGATTTCATGTTGCAGTCCTCTGTGAGCTGGGAATGCGGTTGCTCCCTGAAGACTCTGCTCTTAGCATCTGTCATCTATTGGCTGTGAGAGATGTGGATCGAGTAGAACAAGTTTTTCGTGAATTGCCGTTCACATCTATCTCTTTACAACTAGCCTGTTACTGTTTTTCCCTGAAAGGCTGGTTAGCTGTTCATTGTGGAAATAATGCTCGAATAAAAGATACTTTTCGCCATCCTCCACTGATGGTAAATTAAGCTTAAAAAATAAATCCTCCTTAAACCAATACTTTTTAGTTTGCCTTTGTAATATATTGTTTCCTAAGTAATTGCAAAAAAGCTCTGGTATTGTGTTTCTTGAATGTCGCTTGAAATTTATTGAAGTGAGAACACTTTTATAGATTTTTTGTCATAATGCCGGAGTTTGATGTTGAACTGTGGGAATGACAATAATGGTAAGAAATTTGATCCCAGTTATGATTTATGTAATTAACAGTTGGTGCAGTACATGGCTGGACTTGCAGCAGGACTACAACCTCCTCCTGATTGGGCTGCTGCACTCTTGCGTTTGCACCATCAACTTGCAGATTACGTTGAAGGCCAGCAGCTTCAAGCATGTGGCTGTGGTGTTGATTTAAAACATTTTTCTAGTGATCCTCAGTATCGCCGGGAATCAATTTTGGGTTTAGCCCTGTAAGTTGTTGACCTCTTTTCTCCATTAACTGAAGTTATGTGCTTTTCAATAATTCCTACAAATATTCAAAACATATAGGGAAGACATTTAGAAACCTTGAATCAGCCTGTGCATGCACATTAAACTAATTTCATGATAATTTAATTGTATTTATAATTTTATTTAATGTGTAAGTAGAAATTTTTCTTATTTTAATTTTTTGAATATATATTTTCAAACTTTGATAATATGAAAGGAGGATTGTTTATTTAAGTGTAACTTTTATATTTTGCTAATTGTTCAAGATATGTAATTATTTCAAAGAGAGACATTATTAAACATTAATGCCTCATTTAAAGAATTTAATGCCTCTTACAATGTCAATTTTTAATTTGAAGACAATTTTTACCTCAATAAAATGGCTATTTTTCCTCTAGCACTGTGAAACCAGAACAGTTTGAACTAGCAGTGAATCTTGGTGCAAGACATGGTGTATCTGTTGGAGAAATTTGCTCCATGCATGTAAACGCTTTACTTTTGGCCCCAGAAGAAGAGTTGAAATTTACTTCTTTGTTAGAAAGGCTGAAAGATCCTTCTCTATTGAAAAGACTTTGTTCTGAGCCTAATATTGTTTGTGAAAGGTGTGCTCTTAACTTACATTCTAAAATGTTTGCTTGTTTTATTTGTAAAAGCTCACTATTAAATAGCTATTGTGATTTATTTTAGATTGACTCAATATGTCTACCCAAGTTTATCAGGAACAGATCATTTGAGGCTAATAGAGTTCTATAACATAATCAATAATATAGCAAAACTTTTTATAACGAACTTTTTGTCTGCCAAAGACCATGTAAAACTCATAAAGAAAGTTCGAAGTATTTCATCAGGTATGTATTTGTTTCCTGATTTGAAATAGCTGTTTTACTTATACCCTTTAAAACAATAGTGTGGATACATATGATTATTAAACATTTCATTTATGACTCATAGAATTAATTGTAAGAGATAATGACTCCATGTCACTTCAATGGTACAGAAATGTATATTGTTGCTCATTCTTATGTGTGTATTTTATTTTGGTTGTTCTGTAAGATGTCTATATCTCAGGTCTTTGGTTCTCATGCTCTGATATTGTTGTTTTGTAATAATGAATGTTTTTGTACTAATATTTCCTATTGAATAATGTTTGTAGCTATTGACTATAAAGAGCTTGTTTCAAAAAGTAAACCTATTCTTGAAGTTCTTCGACCGGTACTTCAACAGGACAATGTTGGAGTTGTAGCTAAATTAATACAAAGTATGCCAGAAGTATTGCAAGATGGTACCCAACCTAGTGCTGTGTATGGTGCATGGGCTTTGCACAGTTTTCTAAAGGTATAGTCATTATTTCTTGTTTTTTTAAATGTCATCATTATGATTGAATACATTTAATTGAAAATACAAATTGTAGGTTTTTGAAAGTGATGATCATGTAGATAACAAGAAATGTTTGAAACAACTTGAGAATGTGCGTGAAATTTTAAACAAAATGGACTCTGGAGACATTTTAAAGTTTGCTCAAGGTTCATGCTTCTCAGAAATTGTTCAAGACAATTTGAGTCACGAATGTCGATGTAATCTCCTTAACAAATTACAAGAGTACTGTCTTTCTAGAAGTGAAAAATCTGCCAGTAATTTGAAGTAAGTTGTATCACGAATTAAAATGTTCTTCACAATTGTTTGATCCTAAATTGCCACTAGCAATAAAGTGTTTTGAAGTAACAGTTGATGCCCTTTGTCGAAATATGTAAGTATAATTGTAAGACAAAATCCTCTTTTAAAATGCAATAAAATTTACATATTGCAGAACACAATGGGAACAAACATCTAATACCTTGGCTAATTGGCATGAACATTTAGAAATATTCAACTTGCCCAAAGCAGAAGAACTTCGTTTGAAGGGTGATGGTATCATTGCCAAACTTTTAAAGTAAGTGATACTGTTTGCCCTACTTCATATTTTATTACTTATATTAAATACCTGAATAGTAAATGCTGTTGGCTTAACCACAAAATGATGTGTAATAAAAATTTAAGAATATAGCTATTCCTCCTAAGAGACAAGACCTTTTTACCTGACTGTGAAGTGACATTTCTAAACACCCAATATTATTACAGATGATTGTGGTTACTTGACTTCTTCCAATTATTACAAATGCTCTGAACTTACTATAATTGATTCAGAGGACTATAGGTACTCCAATTTTTGAATTGTGCATTGTAAAGACATCTTTATGTTGCAGGAAAATAGAAAGATCATGTGGGGAAAGTTCAGCATTACTTCTTGCTCTCCAGGAAGCTGTGGAAAGTTCTGTCAATGTGGCAACCTTAAAACATTTACTACAACTACTTGCTCCTCCAGTCTCTAATCTACTTCTCTTGCTTGAGAAGCTTTTAACATTAGCTGTTTCTGAATTAAGGTAATGTCTTTAGGAAATAAATTGTCATGAAATGTCTTTACTGGGCTTATAATTTAAGGTTTGTAGTTTATAGATATTTCTTTATTGGTATTTATACACACACACATACACTACATACATACTTGAAACTGCATTAATATGACTTCAAACCTTTAATAGTTTTTATTATAAAAATCCTTTTTAACCCTGAATTTCAACTCTTTGTTGCTGCGACAAAGTCAGAATGTTTCTTAGTATGACACATGCTTGTGTTGCAATCTAGGGTTGTAATTGAGGGTTAAACCAGTATTGATAAACTGCAATTAAGTTAATACAATATTTATGTATAAGAAAAATTAGAAAATTATACCATTTAGATACGTTATAAATCACAGTTTCAAGTTAATTTTTAAAAAATTTCCTGGTAAAGGGTTGGACATCCCAGTATTTCTGGTATGGACCCCTCCCAAAATCAAATCCTGGATCTACCCCTGCATGACAAGTAAAAGGCACTTAAGCTACAACTCAGTGTTGAAAGAGGCAACAAATAATTCTTATTTCTCTGTTAAATTTTTGAATTTTTCAAAATTAAATTTTGATCATTTTTAACATTATCCTTGAACATGGATTTGAATACACACCCTATTTACAAAATTATTATTCTCATATAATCATGAGAAATTAATCTCTGACATAGGAGTGCCCTTCTCCCTCACAATCCAGTGAGCTAATCCTTCCAGAAAAAAAACGTAGTATTCCTCCTTATCATGAAGCATATCTAATACCATCCTATAGTGAATTATATCCATATGAACAGATTACTTCTTGATTCATGCCATTGATATCTTGCTACATGGGTTAGCTCAGTTCGAACTACATTTATCTTTAGAATGCGCGGATCATCCCTCAATACAATTTGTTTTTAGTACATTAATGATACAATGTATTATGTTGGTCAATGAATGTGTGACTTCTAAACATTCAAAATTGGGACTACTATTGAGGGGCTTATTTAATAATATCCAAACTATTTCTTATAATTGTAAACTGAATCTATGTAGTAAAATGAAGTTTAAATGGGACAAACACACAAACAAAACTCATATCACTATGTATGCTAAAAAAAGAGGTATTTTAAAATTACAATTTTTTTTTTTTGAAAAATTATCAAAATCAAATTGAAGTTGACAAACTTTCTTCCATTTCTGTACTTGCTCAGTATAATGCATGAGCAAATTGAATAACGACAATAGACTTTGTCTATCCCTGTTTCTGACACCTTAGTATACTTTTCATTACAGTTCTGTCTACTAGATCCAATAAAAATATGACATTATGATCCTGTATGAAAGTAACTGATGTTGCAAATTTCATCTATCTTCTGGCAGATCTAGATTTGCATGATATTGAAAAAGATTTTGCTTCATTTGGTTAATAGAGAACAAGAGAGACATGGCCAATTTGCTCAGTTATATAAGAAACTTCTAATAATGAGAAATTAACTTGGAAACTAGTGAATTTTATTCAAATTTCAGCTAACCATTAATATAAATATTAATGTCAATGATGAAATAATGTTTAAAAATATTGTTCAAAGAGTTTTAAAACTAGAAGACATGAACACATTCGTTGCTTCAAATACTATCAAGTGGATAAATCAGCCAACATGTATATAAACATGATCAATTTCAATCTAGAAACCTTATCTAGAACTCATATCACTATGTATGCTAAAAGAAGAGGTATTTTAAAATTTACCATTTATAAATAAATTTATTGTCAAAAAACAGTACAAATTGCGTGTGACCACGTGGAGGAAAAAAAACTAATTTACTCTCCGGAAGCAAGCAAGGGACCATCCCATCAATTCCGATCAAGGGCCCTAAGGCAGAGGCGGATTCAAAAATTTCAGCAAAAGTTCCTAGATAAGAT
>NNCF01126181.1:79446-101218 GCA_002313205.1 Laupala kohalensis
AATGAGACGATTTGCATGGAACCAAGTCGAAAGGTTAGACAAAACTTTTTGAGCATTGGCGTGTTTACATAGTAAATTAGTGTCATCAGCAAAAAGAACCATTTTGCAATCTGATGTGGATGATGACATGTCGTTCACATGCAATAAAAAGAGTATAGGGCTGAGAATTGAACCTTGGGGTACTCCGCATGGTTCAATTTAAAGTTACCATTTAAAGGGAAGGACCTTTACAGGGAAATAATAGAAATTTATACACAACCTTACAATCAGTATTCTCCTATTGACCAGCTCCTAATGGAGGGAGCCTATCTCCATTCTTTTAAATATCTGTTTCTAGACCTCAGATGTCATTTCGCTTCAGAAGGTGGCTGCTACAATTGCGAGTATTAAAAATGATGATGTGGCTTAACAACCTGGCTAAAGTTTTAATTATTGACAATGAAAGTTTGCATCAATAATTTAAAAATAGAATTAATTGAAAAATAGAAAATCAAATAAATTGAATTTAATGATGTTTTATGTGTGTTAATACCTTTATTTTTAATTTTTATTAATTAAAAAGCATTATAGATGTTTTAACATTTCAACCTATGGCACTTTCCTTATCATTGTCTTTTTCTTTTAGAAACAACATTAGAACATTGTTCTTTTTCACCAGAAATGTGTAATAGGAGTTGATAGGCAAATACTTGAAAATTGATGACCGAGGATTTCCTGGAAGAGAGGAGGAAAGAAAATAAGTTGTGTGGTGCACTGAGTGCATCACTGGGCTTGCTTAAGAGGGTCAAATTATTTCAGAATAAAAAAAGAAACTAAAGTTGAGATATTAATTTACTTGCTCTAAGAAAAGCAATCTAGAAAATAATATCATAATTTTTTATATATGTTTTTAGGCACAGTTGCATTTTTACTTTTTAGCTCTTCCTAGGATCTTTATTGTCCTTTGTTATGGATATACTTGTCAGTATTTTAAACATTTTGGTACATTTTTTGATATTGAACTACAAGGCTAATGCATCATTTTACTTCAAATATGAATAATACAAAAATTTGAAATATTTAACTCTATTATAATGTTTGTTATTGCCTATGATTGTAAGATATTCAATATGGTATCTTATTCTTGTTTTGGTTGCGAGATTTGCAGTAACATTCTCAAGTGACACGACCCCTACTGCTGGAGTCCGGTTGTAACACTTAGGCTGGTAGTTACTATTGTGGGTGACCTGCTAACATAAAAGATTGTCATTTCTGCAATTTTTTTGTAAGCAAATAGTCCAAAAATTTAATATCAAACAATTTTTGTATTTAGTTGCTTCATTTTGATATTCTAACAGCAATAGAATTGAAAAATTTATGTATTAGTATTTTAAATTATGTATTTATCTCTGCCTTAGGGCCCTTGATCGGAATTGATGGGATGGTCCCTTGCTTGCTTCCGGAGAGTAAATTGGTTTTTTTTCCCCTCCACGTGGTCATACGCAGTTTGTACTGTTTTTTGACAATAAATTTATTTATTTATTTATTAATCCTTTCATTTTCACTAAAAGTGAGTTGTATCCAAATCAATTCACAGAGAAATTTTCCTTGAAACCTGTTTCAATCAAAATGTAAGAAATTATTTGTATATGAAAAATATTTATTTTATAATATCAAGATAGATGAGTTCCTGAATGAAATGAGAGGTATAATGTGTACTAGCTTTCACATTTAGCAAATTTTTTTTTTCGTTATTTGGTTATGTAGTTTTTTAAATGAAAAGATCCATCCTATTAGGTGCTTTCATTCTGAGGGAATGTTTTGATTTGTGAAATTCAATATTATAACATCAAAGTTTTACTTATTTGTGCAGGACTCCTTCTGGTTCTAAATCACAGCATCTGTTATGCGCTGTTATTCGAAGGCTTACAGAACTTGTGAGTCAACCAAATGGTCCAAGTGAGGTAGTTAATCCATCAGTTTGGAGACAATTGGAACAGTTGTGTATTGATGGGCAACTAACTCCTGATGTGCAACTTCAAGTGCTCAATCTGTTACAAAGAGTGCAGAGTGCATCTGGTGACAGTGAGAACAGCCAAACTCTTGGACCACAGCGTTTGTTACTTCATCATACACAAGCTGCTGTTGCGTTAGCCTGGCCTGATACTCATCCAGACGTCAATGACAATGATCTTGCAACTGACACTAATCGGAGACATCTATTCACGAATCTTTTATCAAAGACAAGTACCTGGGAGCAAATGCTGACATTAGTTCAGTTGTTGAAACGATGGCCTCCTTTTGAACCATTAAATGGGAGGTTAGATTTATTTATTTATTTTTGAAAGAATCTTTTGTACATCAGTTCATTTTTACAACCTTTATTTCAATTTTTCAGACATTTTGAGGATGGGCCGTGGATAAAGTGTGTGGATAAACTACTGAACTTTGAAAGTGTATCTGTAGAGGATATGGAAAATACTTTGCTGGATATATTTCAGAGCACTTCATTTTCTGAAGAGGTATCTGTGGAAATTTTATTTTTATAAGAATCTATTTTATTAAATAAATTTGTGCAGTTTTCAGTGTCCCTGTCTTGACTTCTGACTTAGACAATACCAGGTACCCAGCAATCCTCAGTACGCTGAAAGTTTGCACATATTTATGGTATTATAATTGATATCCAGTGACATGGTATAACCCCACATCACATTGCCAAGAACGATATATTCATCTAACAATGTGCTTTGTGGAATGTAGGGAAAATTAATAAGAGTTAATAAATTAATAAGACCAATGGACCACACACATATTCAATATGCATGAATTTTTAATTGTTATTTATTTATTTTCCATTTTTTCAGAGTCTGCAGGAAGTTGTGAAAAGGTCAGAAGGATTAACAGAATTATCGCCGCTAGTTCTTGTTTGTCTTCTCACAGATAATTCTAACCTCCACCATTTAGCATCCTCTCTCGTCTTAAAGTACTACCATGTAAGTTGAATTTCTTTTTTCTTATTATATTTATTCTTTCAGACATTACTCAGATATTTTGTCTATAGGTTGGAGTTACCCTGCTGAGTAACTTAGTTTGTCGTCAGTTATTACACCGAGGATTGACTGCTTCTGTTGTAAGTTGTCGTGCGTACCCTCAGCTTATTGATTTGTTGCTAAATGAACATCTTGGTAAAGCTGAAGGACATTCAAGTCCTCCTGTCCCTGAAGTTTCTATGGTGTGTAAGCAACTGGTAAATGCAGGTTGCTTGGCAGAAGCTGGAATGTTACACTTGCGATCAATGGGTGCCCCAGCTGTTCTTATTGACTTTTCCACAGCATTGTTGCTAGCTCAGCATTGGTCATCAGAAGAAGAATGAGAGGATTAGATTATTCTGTGATTTATTTAATTTTATCCTTTCACATGGTCTTCTTTTCTTGTAGGCATTCTTTTTCATCTTAAATTATATGATTTTAGAAGTGACCTTACTTCGTATTAATGTATACAAATTATTTGTATTTAAACTGTTTTGGGGTACATTGGATGGGATTTTGCTATCTAACATCCTGAAGATAGCTACTGAATAACTTGAGTTTGTTTTAGAGTTGATTGCTTAGTATATGTGTTAATTATTGTTACTGTGTGGAATAAAGTTTATTGAATTCTTAGCAGTTAAGTTTAATTTACAGAACAAAAATATTTCTTTTTTTGTGGAGGTTGGTTTGGGGGAAGGGGGGGTGGGGGGCTGAAAACACAATCGCGACTGTTAATGATGATACCTTTAATGTTAAATGTTGCAAAATTTAAGAAATATTTATGAAATATTGTGAAAAATCTTATAAGTAGTTCCATGAATGACCAGTATCTTATGAGAAACATTGATTGTTGTTTTTATTTCAAATATATTAATTATTGTCTTTCCTACATTCAAGTAATATTGACTGCTTAATGTATCAAATGTTATGAGTAAGATTTTCCTTATTTCTGTGGGAAAGAAAAGACGATAATTTGAGATTTTTTAGACTGAGTAAATTTTAGAATTCCAAATAGAAAGTAATCTGTTGACAAGTTATTACTGTAGAAGTGGTTGTTTTAGAAACTTGACGAAAGAAAGACTACTAATACTTATTGTTAGCATTAGTAGTAAATAAATATTTCTGGCTCAATGTTAAGAATAAGTTGATTGTCTCAATTTATCTACTTGTATGTATTATTCAACAAGCATTTCTGTTTTTTATATTGTTACCTTTGTATTCCCATTTTCTATGCAATATACGTAATAAATTACTCCACATAAATTAGTAGTTTTTGCATGTATATTACTGATGTAAATCACGATCTCTTAAGTGGCAAGATATATGTTACTTTGAATGATTCAAATCTTGAGAGACAAGAGGATTCTGTACTTCACTTATTTAATGCTGTTACCAATTCCTGTTATGTTCTGTGTTGAGATATTCTCTTTTACTCAATTGTAGGCTTTGTTACATAATTTTTTTGAAATAGATATTTATGTAGTTTTTGTTGATACAGAAGTTGAAACTTTATACTATGTCATAAATAGTGTTAATTTATGCTCTATCCTCTGAAAATTATGGCTAATAAAATTGAAATTATTGAGAAAGTATTAGTTATACATGTTTTATAGTTATTGGTATGTGTGAAATACCATTTTGTAATTTTTGGACCAGATTAATGGAATTTTTCAGGTCTTTGACAAATGTAATCGAACTTGATAAAAGAATATATCTCTACACATTCAATGAGAATTTGGTTGTGTATATTGTATACCAATAATTTCTTTCCTCTGTCTCACTAAATTTTTTGTATGAAGCATTTTATAACATTATTTGAAGTTAAGGTAAAATTCAAATTACAATTTTCAATTTATCAATTAAAAAACTAATTTTTGGTACATTTTCTAGTATTTTGTTCTCTTATTCTGAAATTTCTGTCTATTATGCTCCTGCTAAAATGTGTACTTCATTGATTACTTGTAATATCTATTGAACTTGTGTTCTCTATCTGTTATTTTGTAAAAGTAAAAAAATTAAATATATACTACCTTTCTGTTACAACTCATTTTCCTCATAGAGCCAGTCTGCTGTGGACTTTGTATGTAAATTAAAATGGTTTGTGGTTTGGGATATTTTTGAGGTTGCATGAGCTTTTCCTGGGGTATTTGCTAGATCGCTTGTGTACATCAATGAACCAGTGAGCTACACTGGAGGTATTAGGTACTGACAGTCATTCATGCCAGGCAAGTCCGACTTGATGTGGCTAACCATCTTAAAATCCATCCTGTGGGTTTTTGTCTTATTTATCCCAGGCAATTTCTTATCAAAATTAGTTTTTAAAAGAAATGATAAGAGACTAATCAGTCTAAATACCTTGGCATCGTCATAATTGGGACACCCAGATTTAGGTATTGCAAGGACTGTGGGAAATATTCTAGTGCAAGACGGTTTAAATTTCACACAACGGGTGTGATATATTCAATCCCGTTGCAGAAATGAATGTATCAGTTGATCTGGCCCTGCTGATTTAAATGGTTCGAATAAGTTAACAGTCTGTCTGATACTGGTATGATTGATCATCTCTCTGGTTAGGTTCCAATCTTCCCTGCTCATCTACAGACTTCCAGATATAGAGGTTCCTGTTCAGATTGCTGTTCATCATCGATTTCTATGGATCCAGGAAAGTGCACTCTGAACATTTCTTTCAGTCTCCTTTCCTGTCATAGTGTGCATTCCATTATGAAGCTTGATAGTGCCCAATTTATGAGCTCCATTTTTTGCCAATAGCTTCATGAGTCTAGCACTGGTAGATATTTTCTCAGTATCATACAATAATTCCTTATGACCTTTCTTATTGTGATATTGTAGCTGTTCTATAGCTGGTCCAGTCGCTTGTTCGTTTGGCGAGAATAAATAATTTTCTTGCGTTATGTCTTAAGTTCGCTCAACTCTTTAGACCACTAAGGAATCGTCCTTGGCGAGTTTGCTACGTTCTTCAGCTTGTTCCAATTAATCTACGCTAGTCGTCTGGTCTCTATGGCCTCATTCATTGGTCCACGACGGATACTTATTCCCCCAGCTGTATTGAAGTCTCTTGAACTGCTGTTATGGCATTTCTCAGTTTATCCCACTTTGCAGAGGTGTTCATTTTATTGGTTTTATCGTTGTTTCCCTTAGTAGTTTGTACTGTCATTTTTTAAGTGTCAAATTAGGTATCTTCTTATTCTTCACTGGCTCATGGAGACTTCATATTCCTCTTAACTAGAGACGGGTAGTGATCAGAGTCGATGTTGGCTCCTCTTAGCACCTTGACATTCATAATATCGTAGTGGCTCTGCCTGTCTATGGTCATATGGTCAATTTGAAACTCACTTGGGCTCTAATGACCTCGATGTTGACGAGCCCTAAAGCCTCACCAAAAAAATAAAAAGGAATCTCACTGAGCATGCTGTTTGGGTTACGCTAAGTCTTGGCCTTCCTCGGTAGGTGTTTAAAGGCCGAAGACATCAAGAGTAATCCATACTTTGTACATCCGTCGATTAACGCTCGCCGTTCTTGTTCTCTTGTGGGCATGGTATCTTCCATAAATCTTCCTGTATTTCTGTTCTCTCCCAATCTGTGCGTTGAAATCTGTGAGCAGTGTAGTCGTATAGCGCCACGGAACCTTATCCGGAGTCTCCTCAAGGGTTTTCTAGCACTAGTCTGGTTTCTGGGTTTATCCTGTTAGAGTCGTTTGTAGGAGCATGAGAGTATCTCCTATTGTTGCATCTGAGAGATAGTACAGAGATTCTTTCGTTAGGTGAGGAGAAATAAAAGATGCTTGTATTCCATCTGTGGTGTACTGCAAAGCTAGTCCCCAGGAATGGTACATTCTTACCAGGCTTTCCTTTATATATTCTATATCCTTGACATTATTGCATCTTCATCCGGGATCCTGGTCTTTTGGAAGGCTGCTATACCGATACTCTTGTCGTTCAGGACTTTAAGCGTATGTTTAAGCTTCCTAGTTTTTATATATAAGTTTATGTTGATCGTACTTAGGTTTGTGATGTTCCTTTTATGGTTTGTCCTTATGGCATGAAGGTATAGGTTCTCCAGAATCCGAAGACCGGCATGCCCCGCCACAAACAGGGTGGATTGGTTACCATCTGGGCTACCAATATCTTTCTTAGGTTTGTTCTTCATGTTGAACACTGTCTATCACATAAATGTGTAGGTTTGGTTGCCGGAATGAAACGAATAGCTCACTATCAAGTTGTTAACTTTGAAGACCCCAACACTGATCGGCTCACCGACCAAGCTTCCTGTTGGGATTGGTTACCCAACATTTCACTTGGTCGCTCATATGCACAATGATAAATTCAATGTAATTCTTTCAATATTCTTAAAATATTACTGCTGTTATTTTTTCATAAAACGCAAGTGATATAAACTATCTTAATTGATGACTAACCTAAGGAATATGAATTTCTTTCAAAAACAAATGTCCTTTATATTATCTCTCAAACTCAACAACCATCACCCAAATGTTAGGAATATTTCCATATTAAGACCATTTGTTGAAAGTGGTCTATGTAGCTAATGTTAAGGAAAACGATGGGCAGATGGACGCTAAAATCGAGAAACGAATTAAAAACAATTTTTCTGAAATTTCATTTTCAGTAATTTATTTTACAGCAGTTACTTAACAAGTACCTACTGTTATCAATTGATTATTCCTAAAATGTGTCCAACAATGAAAATTGCTGAGAATTTGATATTAATAACAACAGTAGTATTAACGATATTGCCATCTTGAGTGAGAAGTGTGAGAGGAGAATGGAAGGAGATGATACAAATATCGATAACTGCTTATCTTTACAATTGGTGGTCCGCAGAGTGCGAGGATGCGGCGCTTCTTTTCTATGTAGTTTGAAAAGATGGAGAAAAAAATTCCGAGTTAGAGACAATACACCCCGAAAACTCAGCATCTTCCATTTAAAATGTAAGACCCACAGACCGCCGCTACTGACAGGGAGAGTAGGCTTTTCTGTATTAACTAACTGCTCCGACTAGACAACTCCCAAATTGTTGTGTTCTTTGTCGCTGTATCAATGTCGCTAAATCCTCGATAACAAATAGGATTTAAGGTACATTTTAGATGCGTAGTTAGCCGTGTTTTGTGTGTATATGCTTACTATATACTTCACTTTAGTAATGAAAGACACACAAAAAAGAAGTATGTAGTAAAATTATTGATAATCTGTATGCGGAGAAAAATAGAAAACGATAGCAATGTTTTGCATGTATTTGGAATATGAGAAAACAATGTCATTTTGTTAAAATTATACAGTGTGGCCAGGCAAAGAAGTACCATCAAAATTAGAGAATTTTGTGAAAAATCTATACAGTATTCAAGTTTAGGCGATCATTACGACTAGACTACCGAGAACACTAGCACTCCCTAGTTGTCAGCAGTTACAGCAGCAATATTATTAGTGAAAATCGCAGAAAGAGTGTATTTCTGGTTGTCGAAGTCCCTTGTATTAGGCGAACATGTTCCCAGCAGGTTGCGGGATCTAGAACAGGAGACGAGCGGATTATATTGGCGAAGAAGTACTCATGATAGTTATAACAATTGCCCACATAGTGCTCTGCCGTAAGTTGCAACGGGTACTTCTTCGCCGGACTATTCCGCGCGTTTCCTGTTCTAGATCCCGCCACCTGCTGCGAACATGTTCGCCCAAAGGCGGCTCCACACGTTCCTTATTCGGCGAACCCCGAGCAACTGCAATATATAGGGAAGGAACACGAGAACAGAGGAGATGCAATTAATATTTTATTTAATCCTTGTATATATGATTGATAGTTTGAGAATGTAATATTTTGTATATGCCATTTTTTTTGTCAGACGACGAAGTAAAATAATTTATGGAGAGAATTCAATCAAATTTGATAGTTTTCAATCTTAATGTAGTTATCGCTATATTACCATTGAATATCTGGTCAAATGTATACGTGGAATAAATATTTAACCATATAAGCAGCGTCATCCTTAGTGACTGTTATTTTATTGACGCGGAGCAGAAACTAACGCAGTGACAGAAAATGGAAATTTCGACGGGTCTCTGCTCCTCCATGAAAGGATGTATAAAAAATCTGATTGATCTAGGATGAATTATTGCTTTCCAATTTTTTTGGTATACCTCTCACCCAAATTAAATGGTATCATGATTTCTGCATGCAATCGCGCTGTTTCTGCCTAGGCAAAATTATAACATGTGGTAAAACAAAAACTCCCGTTCGAAGATGGGAGTAAATAAATGATTAGTGATAAAAATGGTAAGTTTTTTGCACTGATTTGATTGAGGCAGGTCTGTGCTGAAACGAGTGAAGTTTTGTTTTTGTAAAAAAATGTATGAATGTTGTCTTCGGAAAGTGGCTTTGTGCACGTATAGTGCTAAGTGAAGTATGGAAGAAATATAAAAGAAGTAACTATAAAAACGTTGGGTGTCCACTGTGATATCCGCTAAGGAAGTTGACCTTAGATTAACAATATTAAGATGTCAAGATGCAGCTGAGTTGTGTACATGTGTTTATTATATTCGTGTAAGTGCATCTCTCAGTGATTTGATGACTTGTGCTTCTCGTTGGTGTCAATCGTGGATAGATGACTGCTCAACCGTGTATCGGAATCAACAATTAATATCGGTAAGTAAAATTCTTATATAGTTTTCCATATAATTTCGGAGGTAGTACTTCTCGGACGAAGGAATAAGAGGAGTGTTTGATTCGGTCTGAAGTACGCAGTGAAATTTTTGATCGAAAGTAATGGTAGAAAAATTTGAAATTATAACATGCTACTGATTCTTTCATAATATTAGATAACTTATAACTATTAGTTAACAAAAGAAGCGTTGTAAAGAACGTGTGTACATGATTAGAACTATTACGGAAAGGTTTTTAATTTTTCCTCATTATGAGAGGCATTACGTGATTCTGACGCAGAGAAATCTCCCCTCCCTTTTCAATCTTGGTTCTTTGAGACGGAGAGCGACCGTGACTTCCCAGCGAATCCTATTTTCCGCAGCAGAGACCTGCGTCGAGTAGAAGCAGTCTACCGAACACCCCAATTTTAGGGTATTCGATGAACTGCTTCTACTGGACGTGGGACTCTGCTGCGGAAGATTCGCTGGAAGTCACTTTTCAGGATGTCCCTACTCATGAGAGGAAATGAAAGGAACGGAAATAAAAATAGGGGTTCAACTTCATTATCCTTTATTTCTGCAACGAATGCTACACAAAAAGAGATATTTTCAAAACACTACACGTCTTGCTGATTCTGTGAAACTTTCAGGCTTGTTACTGGCATGTCACTGTGAAACTGTGGATGTGTATATGTGTGTGCGTGTGTAATTAATGTAATATTTTATTTGAACAGAATTCAATCAGTTGTATGACTACATATCTAATTTCATTGAACTATGGGAATTATCTTGTCCTTTAGTGTGTCTACAAAGGTACTTAAATGTAGCCTTAGTAATTCAAATGATGAACAAATTGAAAAAAATTCTGTGACAACATTCTCATCAAAGAACAGTGTGTTTGAATTTTAACCTCATTTTTTGGAGTATATACAAGGTACAGTTTGAAAGCATCACCTGGTGTGGGGTATACACCATTGTGGACAGCATGTAAATAGTTCTGAAAAAAAGGCTTGTTTTTGATTGCAGTAAAGAGGATATCGTGTGCTTCTCTGGTCCAGGTGCAAAAAATTACCGTTATATTTTAATATGGAAAGCGGAAACGTATCAACGATATTTTTACATGTTTCGGCGTCGGATTTTTGTCATGTGATTGAATTTATTTCATGTTAATTTTATATTTACTATATATTTATTTATTATATAATGTATAACTGACCTTTTCTGATTGTGAGTCTGGTGCCACTTTTGTTGGCTGCGCTGAATGCTGAACACCGAGCAATGATCACTGGCACTTAAGTGAATATTATGAAATATATATTTCGTAATAATATATTTGATATTTGATCATGGAAGGGTTCGTCTTTGCATTTGTTGCAAGTCAGGGGACCTTTCCTAAAAGGACATAAGAATATATGTGGTGAGACACAAACTTACTATTGCTATTTACCTAATATATAAGAAAATAGAACGAACATGATACAATTCATTATATTTAAGGGGTTTTAATTCTCAGTTCTTTAATTTTGCGGATTGGATGGATGTCTAACAAAAGAATGAAATTTTAAGGTGTTTCTTTGATACACATGAAAATATATTTACTTCGAATTGCTGTCTTCATTCATAGCTGCGTTGGGCAGTAGACTTTTGAGTCAAATATTTCACGAGAATGGTTATTTTTAAGACAAATTCAATGAGCTATGTCTCGTGAAAATCGGTGAAAAGGGACTTTTTACCCTGCTAGACTCCTTTTGACTCCCATGGTGTGACGCAATCATGGCTCATATCAATTATATGAAATGACTAATTAACTAAATAAATACGGGCTTCCCTCCGAGCCCGTAGGGAAGTCCGAGCTTCCCTCCTTTGAAATTTAGGAGTCATTTCGGTAATAAGGTGATTTTGCATCCCCTCCATTCACTAGTTAATTTTCTGTTTGTGAAGTGTGTTTCAGAAAGTGAAAATACAAAACATTTCTTTTTTTCAAGAATTTTGCGTTCTTAAGTTTTGGAGTAGCTTGAAATAAAAAATAAAGTAACAAAAACTTATTTGCTTGTATGTAATGACAAAATGAAGTTTATGGAGCAATTCTGGTCGCGGATTCGGATTCTACGCGTCAAAATACATAAGAATGCTTAAATTCAATCTTTGGAACAGACCAATTTTTTATGTGTCTATGTAATTGATATGATAGCGTGACATGCTCTACATGGGGTACGAATATCAAGTTGGGTACATGCAGATGAGGTCGAGAACGATTACAATTCTATACTGTATGATTTAGACAGTATACAAGACGTTTATCCAAATCATCCGCTTGACAATTACTGGGAATAACGTGGGAAAAATTTGAAAGAAATTTGAAACGTGTCTTTCATCAATCATATTGAAGGTTGGGAGGCAGGTGCCAGATAGGAAAAACAACGCAGAACACAGAGAAGGGATAGTACAAGAGGACTCAGTGACTTAAAGCGTAAAAGAACAGAACTCTGTGACAGTTACTAGAGGTACATTACCACTCTCCAGTCAGGGTCTCTCCATCTATATTATTCTCTATTTTCCTATATTTTAACATGGAGCAGATCGCTCAACCCTTCGGACCACCAAGGAACCGTCCTTGGCGAGTTTGCAACCTTAGCATTACAATTGAAATGATAAGAGCAGGATAAGAGAGAAGATATATAATGAAATATTACTGCGCACATGCCAGTTTTCTAGTTGGTTCGCTACACGAGCGGAACCTAGTGTAATATAAATGACCTCTTCACTCAAAGAATCGTGAAATATATATTTATTGTCTTTATTAAGAATATGGAAGCAAAGAAAAGACTTTATGACATGTCATAAATGAACATATATGTGGTGAAATTATTAATTAATTAAAAAAAACGGAAGTGTGTACTTCCGATGTACGCCAAGAGCAACTCTCCGCTTTGAGTTATGACAATGCTCCCCCATGTGATGTGGTGTGCATTGAAATCGCAGCCGAGTATTTGCTCCTTGTTGAAATGTCTCCAATATGATGTGAGGTCCCCATCAATGACTGCGGGTGCTCTTCCTCAGAAGAAAGACAGAGGTAATTAACACCTCCCTTCTTTGCCCCTCTACCCGTAGAAAAAGATCTTTATATAGATACAGGTTGTTATCTGCATTGCTAGAGCAGATACTAGAACTATAACAAATAGGCTACGCCTTTACCAGTAGCTACATTTTGCTTAGGGTAGCATTAGTTGCCTTGTAGTGATAGTTTATTTGTACAATAGAAAACTTACCCATAACTGGGTTTAAATAAATTTATATGAATTTTCCTGAGAAACCTGTATCCATAGCATAAGATGCAACTGTCCTCTCGGGCACTTTGTCATCATCTTGTTTTTCAGCTTTGATAGGGTCGGCAAGAATTTTAAAAGTACCTTGGCTGATTCCTGGGCAACAAGCATGATATGCCGCTGTCCCATTGTATCAGTCTGTCTGTAAAGTTCCTTTCAGTGCTCGGTAGATAGATACATTTCAGCGTTCGGATAGAATCTCTTCAAACTGTGAAATAGGAACATCTTTGACCACAGGCTCAGCGAGCATGAGCTCATTATATTTCTCAGGTATAATATCCATCTTAAGAGACTGCAATTCCCTAAATAAAACTGCAAGTTCTGTTGGTCCATTAGGTTTCAGCGGTGTCTCACCTAAAGGTTCTGGTCGTCTTAACAGTCCCAGACCCTCAAAGGGATAGATTGTTCCCCCTGTCCTGGTTCTTTTTGTCCCTTAGTATCAGTTTACCTCAATCTCACCTTCTTTTTACATCTAGCTGTCCCTGATAATTACTTATGAAGGTGTAGCTTGTTAATATTTAAGGCAGTAATGTCTTTGCTGAACAGCAAGCTCCCGGGATCTCTTTTTTCTATAGCTCCGCCCCTGCTGGTCCGATATTAGATAAACTTAGTAGCAGGATGCTTAGTACGCCACTTTACCATTCTTTGAAGTATCGACATGAACCCCCCAACGTCGTAAGCAACTACAGACATAAAGGCTTTATTGTGAAATCAGCGATATCTATGGGCATTTATATTAGTTTCATAATCATAATAGAGTGCTTAATAGTCTATAAATGGCTCCATGTTGCACATTTCCAAGACGTGCTGAATGTACTTTACTGGTTGCAGCGGTCCAGAGTTACTTAATTCATTCGTCTAGTGGATCCTTATGCAGTCGTATGTGGTCCTTATAAGACCGCTTGTTCAGTTGTTCCTAGTGATGCCAAGTTGCACGGCATGGCTTAGAAATAATAGTAAGCTATGACATTAAGCGTAAATTGTGACTAAAAATTGCACAGTGTGACTTAATAAAGCAGCGAAAGATCCCATATTTACTTTATATGGCTAATGAAACAATGTAGATACCAAATTACATAAAAGAGGACGAAGGCAAATACGTTTCATTCACTACATTACTCTAGGATTCAATTTGCTCCTCAGTATCGAATTCTTATTACGTGCACTTAAAGGTTGCCGTGTACTTCTTCGCGGGTCCCATAATTCAGCTTCCCAGTTTTTTATTTACTTCTATTCAGTATATTTTTCCCAAAAATCATTCAAAAAGACCTTTAAACATTATCTTATATCTCCGAAGTAACGTTATACCAAGGAAAAATAGTATTCTCCACGGAATATTCGATCAAAAACCTTATCAACTATTAAACCATTTTGCCTACTTCATCGTCAATATAGCACACACAGGCAACACTTTCAATTTAATACGTCTTTTCTCCTTACAGTTTCAGATAATATATTCATGTTTAATGAAAGAACGCTAAACATAAAAACGAATTCAGTAAGATTTACAGATGGGGTTTCCCTCACCTACTCATGAAAAAACACTCGACATTAACATCAATTATTTTATAATTCTTCTCATTTTGGGCGGATTTCACTCAAATTTCATTGATGATCTCCAAAATTGGTCCTCTTATTCAGTAACGGTGTACACGATGAACACCCCTTTGAGGTACAATTTGGAGGGGAGACTCTCGAGCACGTCTTTGCAACACCTTGTATTTATCTACCTTGTGTGATCTGACTCTTCTCTAACTATTTGACCTCTCCTCGACATGACTAGACTTGTACCCCTCCATTTCCAGTAAATATCCGCGCCTTGTAGACACTTTCTGGCTCATGTGTGCCGATGTGCACCAAAATGTACGAGCTAGTTTGTCGCCATAACCCAAATGTGTCCCATTTTATGATTTCTTTTTAAGCATTGTGACTATGCAGTTCATTGCGCAAATGTCTGTAAAATGTCAATTTTTTTCTCCATTTCAGCAACGTACGTGTAGGACAGAGGACCAACGATGGATGGATTGCTGTCATCGCATGGATACCACCAGTTCTGGAAATTATCACAGAATTAGCAAGTCGTGTAGAGTGCCATAAGTTTCTTGTGACTACATTTGTGTGTAGCTCTCGTTGCTGATAATAAAGAGAAGCTAAGACTCAATCCCTTCGTGTTATTGTGATACCTTTTCTCTTCCTGTCCAGAGTAGGGATACCCTTACAATTGTCTTCAAATGACTTCCCAGCTAATCCACTTTTGCACTAGAAACTATGGTCTCTGCGTCCAGTAGAAGGAGAAAGTGCCCTTTGCATTCCTTCAACATTTACACCTACATAGATTATTAACCAGCTGTTTGGAAGGTAGAGTCTCTATGAAAAAAGGTAAGTAAGAACACTTCTGTGTAGTGTAGTACAATCATGAAAGGATACTCAGATATATATAGTAATGTTGGGGCTGCTTAGTGGTACACGAAAGCTATACCCTAAAAATTACATTATAAATACCATTAGATTGTTGTTAACCAAGTAAGCTTTCTTACACTTCGTAGTCAATTATCATGTCTTCACAAAGAACAGCAGTAGCGAACAAGGCATTATAGCTGAACGGTCAGCAGAGAAAGAATATGTGAATCGTACAAGGGAGACAAGAACGGTTCGCATCCCGACGCGACCAAGATTATGAGTAGTGAAAATTTGAAATTGTGAACGAGAAGCATCATGGTATCAATATTGAAAAAACAAATTTTTCAAATGTGACTGTAGCGCAATCCAATGAGTCATGGGCCCAGTACCACCTGGTACGACTCACGACCATAAAAGCCAGTGCTTTTAATTAAATGTTATCAGTTTTAGTTAATTCGTTCACAACACTGCTAATAGATCGCGCCAGAGTGAATGGTTTAGTAAGATGTAATGATAACAGAAGGCACTTTCTAACATAAAAAAGAGAGATAAATCCTACATCTAAAAATACAACTAATTTTTCACAATATCAAGTTAAAAAGATCGCTAATGGTGTGCAATATTACGATGGACGTAAGGCAACCAAAAATAAAAACCTAATATTCATAGAAAAATTTCTGGGAACGATCGAAAAAATTGAACCCGTCCGTAATATGACCTATCAGTTCCATAAGACCAACGGAAGAGGTACAGAGTTACGCGCGAGAGGGTGCTCGTGGGCTGATCGTCATTTACGGAACCACATGGTTGGATACCTGACGTCAGACCACGTGTTACCACGAGTGCGCGTAGGAGGCTGGGGTGCTAGGAGGTGGGGCACGTGGGACTGATGGTCACACGGTATCCAGATGGCTGGGTATGTGACGTCAGACCACGTGTTTACCACAAAGGTACAACATAACCGTGTTCTTGTCAAACCTAACCTCACTTTTAATAAAACTTATAATAAAAATTTCTAACTCTTCTCAAAATTCTTGCAGCTTTCTATTTAAGAATGTCAACTTGAGTGGGTATAGGGAATCATTTGGGAATGATTGAAGTTTTACACCTAACAATTCTGGAACCCGCCCCCTTCCCCAGCGTTTTTGACTTTCACTTATACATTCGATAGCCTTTCACTGTTATGGGGTCAAATTCTTTGTACTCAATTAAACATTAATTGGGAAGATCTAGGGACTTTTTATCACTTTTATTCGTTCGCGCATCATTTAGTGCGTTAATTAAAGCGTATTAGTCATTAATAATGCGTCAATTACACGTATTATTAGGCATTTTCATATACCTTAACACTTTTAGGACCTACGTCACATGCTACGTCATGTTCTACGTCATAGGTGCTTCTGGTTCAAAATTAATATTTTACGCAATAATACGTGTAATTGACGCATTATTAATGACTAATACGCTTTAATTAACGCAGTAAATGATGCGCGAACGAATAAAAGTGATAAAAAGTCCCTAGATCTTCCCAATTAATGTTTAATTGAGTACAAAGAATTTGACCCCATAACAGTGAAAGGCTATCGAATGTATAAGTGAAAGTCAAAAACGCTGGGGAAGGGGGCGGGTTCCAGAATTGTTAGGTGTAAAACTTCAATCATTCCCAAATGATTCCCTATACCCGCTCAAGTTGACATTCTTAAATAGAAAGCTGCAAGAATTTTGAGAAGAGTTAGAAATTTTTATTATAAGTTTTATTAAAAGTGAGGTTAGGTTTCACATGAACACGGTTATGTTGTACCTTTGTGGTAAACACGTGGTCTGACGTCACATACCCAGCCATCTGGATACCGTGTGACCATCAGTCCCACGTGCCCCACCTCCTAGCACCCCAGCCTCCTACGCGCACTTGTGGTAACACGTGGTCTGACGTCAGGTATCCAACCATGTGGATTCCGTAATTGACGATCAGCCCACGAGCACCCTCTCGCGCGTAACTCTTTAGCTCTTCCGTAGGTCTTATGGAACTGATAGGTCATATTACGGACGGGTTCAATTTTTTCGATCGTTCCTAGAAATTTTTCTATGAATATTAGGTTTTTATTTTTGGTTGCCTTACGTCCATCATAATATTACACACCATTAGCGATCTTTTTAACTTGATATTGTGAAAAATTAGTTATATTTTTAGATGTAGGATTTATCTCCCGTTTTTATGTTAGAAAGTGCGTTCTGTTATCATTACATCTTACTAAACCATTCACTCTGGCGCGATCTATTAGCAGGGTTGAGAACAAATTAACTAAAACTGATAACGTTTAATTAAAAGCACTGGCTTTTATGGTCGTGAGTCGTACCAGGTGGTACTGGGCCCATGACTCATTGGATTGCGCTACAGTCACATTTGAAAAATTGGTTTGTTAATATCGTTACCACGATGCGTCTCGTCCACAATTTCAAATTTTCACAGCTCATAATCTTGGACGCGTCGGGATGCGAACCGTCCTTCTCTCCCTAGTGCGATTCACACATTCTTTCTCTGCTGACCGTTCAGCTATAATGCCTTCTTCGCTACTATTGTTCTTTGTGAAGNACTGTTCTTTGTGAAGACATGATAATTGACTACGAAGTGTATGTAAGCTTACTTGGTTAACAACATTCTAATGGTATTTATATTGTAATTTTTAGGGTATAGTTTTCGTGTACCACTAATCATCCCCAACATTAAATTTTCGGTAAGTTATCAGTAAAACTTGAGAGTAAATTCGGGATACATGGTACATAATTCGGGAGTAATGTTTCTTAATTTTTCTTTAATTGTACCCATTCTATTGAATACGTTTTTCCCGTATTACTTCGGTTTGCCTCGTGAGTGAAAGATGTAGCGAGAGGTTCTAACCTCACATTGTGGACCGTTTCCTGCACGCGAGTGAGTTTCCAGGATTTGATTCGTAGAGGTTGACGATCTGTGTAAGGCATCCATGTAGAAATTTTTTTAGACAAAGTAACGTGAATTTGAATATTTAGTAATTGGGTTTTCTCGAATTTTAACACCTTACAATCATTATAGTTTTTATTCGCTCTAAAAGAATAAATATCTTAATTTGTGCCTCCACAACAGTCATTATTTATTTGTTGAAAACCATTACATTTCAATCTTATATTTTTATTATTTATAATAAACCTTAATAAAAACAATGTATAGACGTTTAATAAAAAAGTAAAATAAAGTGAATAAAATATTTTTTGGTTTAAATCACTCATCGAATAAACTTTATTGCCAAACAGCAGTTTCAAACTGCATATGACCACGTCCGGGATAATAAAGAAGGTTACTTCATCACTACTCTATTACTTCCAATTTCACTATTTTATCACTACTAAAAACATTCGTAATTTTTCTCCATATCGTAGAAAGTAATTTATGAATGTGTTTCTTCAGCGATAATTTACTCGTATATTCGCTTTCCTTGGTGTTCCTAAAAGCACGAATATGTTAACAGTGTCATGTACAGGTCATTCGTGAATATTCGCCTATGCTCGGCTTCCTCTGATGTGTCTCAAAAGACCGACACGCTGCGGGAAAGGGCGAGCACCGATATTCGTGTTGCTGTTGCTCGGTGTTCGCCGAATAAGCCACCTTAAGGCGAACATGTACGCAGCAGGTGGCGGGATCTAGAACAGGAGACGAGCGGATTATAATGGCGAAGAAGTACTCATGTTAGTTATTACATATGCCCACAGAGTGCGATTACGGCAGAGCACTCTGTGGGCAATTTTACTTATTCGCCATTATAATCTGCTCGTCTCCTGTTCTACATCCCGCCACCTGCTGCGTACATGTTCGCCTTAAGGTGGCTTATTCGGCGAACACCGAGCAACAGCAACACGAATATCGGTGCTCGCCCTTTTCCGCAGCGTGTCGATCTTTTGAGACACATCAGAGGAAGCCGAGCATAGGCGAATATCCACGAATGACCTGTTCGTGGCACTGTTAACATATTCGTGCTTTGAGGAACACCAAGGATATCACATATACAAGTATTACGATTTCAAGTTATTTCGAGCAAGTTATAGCTGAAAAAACTTATTCGTATTCATTATTGGGTAAGTTTAAGAATCCTTCAGCACTTCTCTGCAAGCACGGTGGCTCAATACGTACGAAGTAGTGCAGATGGAAGAGAGGAGCAATGGAGGAGTGTTGAAGTCAGCTTTGGAACAGCGATAAATTTTTTAATGAAAAGTAGGGTAACAAATATTTGAGACTATGACATATAACCATTAAGCATTTGATAAAAGATTAATGTTTATTTAGAATACCGTTGTAATGAACCGTGTGTACAGCACATTATCACAATTCGAGGAAAATTGGTGTATCTTAGTGCTCAACGTCAGGAAACAGTGATCATGCTGGTTAGGTTACGAGTTCGTGTCCCGGTCACGGCAAGTCTTTGAGCGATGAAAGTTTAAAATTGTGGGCAAGAATTATCAAGTGTTCAAGTTTAGTTACGAAGTTCAGATGTAACGATAACTCAGTTGGCTGTCACTCTAGCGGCAAGGCTGCGGGTTAGCGCCACTGTGAATGCTTGTGTGTGTGTGTGTAAAAAACGGTGACGTAGTCTGTCGGTCTGACAGCAGTGAATGATTGTGATTCAGTCCAGAACAATTATCAATGTGTGGATGTTGTCAGCGAGTCAGTGACTTTAAGCAGAGCACCATTAGTATGTGTGAACTTTGTAGGAGTGTGACAAGTGATTGAATGATGAAGGGCAACGTACAATGTTGCGTAAAGGGATTTTTTTTCATAATTTTAGACTTAAGGCTTAAACCTTTGGTAATTTTTGTGATTATGAAGAGAGCGTCCGTGACTTCCCAGCGAATTCCACCTCAGCTAAGTCCCTCATCCATTTGACGCAGTCTAATGCCCTAGTGGGGCCATCTGTAGACTGCATCGTACTGGTCGCGACACTTAGCTAAAGTAGAATTCGCTGGGAAGTCACTTGAATGGATGTTTTCAGGATTCGTACTCAGGTGAGGAAGACGGAAGGCATGTAAATAAGAAGACGGGGCTTCTGCTTCATTTTCTTTATTTTCTGCTACAAAAGATACACAAAAATAAGTTTTGCTGTTTGTGTAGAAGTTGCAGGTGTGGCGATATCACGCGATAAAAGCTGAAAGAGAAGAAAATAGACGCGTTAATTACCTACAAAATAGGACGGATGTTGTCAATGGAGGTCATTGACCGGGCGTCACTTCTCGATATCTCGATCATTATTGCACGTACGCTGTTTTTGGACTCAAACTTGAAAATTTTGAAAAATTCTGCCACTGCACAAAAAAAATTGCAAAATTTTCAAGTTTGAGTTCATGACGTTTCCTTGTGTTTTCGAGGGTGAGGAATCCAAAAAAACATACGTAGTAAAAACTGCGTATGTGCAATAATGATCGAGATATGGAGAGATCATATGTCAGAGTGTCTGTCACCTCCGATATCTCAGTCATTATTGCAGATACGCAATTTTTACTACGTTTTTCGGATTCCCTGACCCCCAAAACGTAAGGAACCGTCATTTACGTAAACTGGAAAATTTTGACAATTTTCGCCATAGTGGGCGAAAAATTTCAAAATTTTCAAGTTTCAGTTCATTGCGGTTCCTTACGTTTTTGGGATATAGGAATCAGAAAAACCTAGTAAAAAAGTCGCATGTACATTACTTATGAATATATCGAGGGATGTCAGTGATCAAGAGAGGTATAACCCACAATATCTCAATAATTAATGCACATCGCAGTGTTTACTATGTTTTTTTCGGATATCTTCTCCTTCAAAGTGCAAGGAAACATATATAATTCAAAATTGAATATTTTGCCATGCCTCACTGGGGAAAAATTTCCCAATTTTCCATTCTCAGACGGATCCTTACATTTTCGTGGTCGAGGAATCCGGAAAACGTAGTATAAATGTGAATCTTTAGCCAATATTGTAATATCGAATGTATGTATAATAATAATGATAATAATAATAATAAATTTATTGTCAAAAAACAGTACAAACTGCGTATGACCACGTGGAGGAAAAAAACAAACTAATTTACTCTCAGGAAGCAAGCAAGGGACCATCCCATCAATTCCGATCAAGGGCCTTAAGGCAGAGGCGGATTAAAAAAAAATTCAGCAAAAATTCTTAGATAAGATAAAAAGTTAGCTGCGAGTTATAATACTAATAGAATGTCAATGTTTGTAATTTTAAGCAAAAAATTACATGTAAGTTATTATCGAACTATAGATTATTCTGAGTATAGTGCTTAAAAATCAAAAGAATTGAAATAACACTAAATTCACGATTTATTGTTACAATAGACCCGCCCCT
>NNCF01126181.1:103361-125179 GCA_002313205.1 Laupala kohalensis
TTTCATCCGGTTGTTCGATTTTAGTATATGCCTGTCGTTTTCCATAACTTTAGCAGCATAGACTACTTTTCGGAGAATAGTCTTATATTTACGAAAATAATTATGGAATTCGGGTTGTTGGTTATAGCGTTTTGAAAGATAATATGTACGAACAACATGTTTCAATCTATTTCATCAATCGTGTAATTTTGCAAATTGTGCCCTTTATCGTTAAGAGGGCAGTACTTATTAATTGCCCTCACGAATAAATCCAACTTTACTATAAGAATTTCACCCCCAACATAATATGACACCCTGCATACATGCTTCGATAAACACCTACTTTATCTACAACTAAAATATCGTCAAATTATTTTTAAAAAAACGAATCAAAAAGACACTATCAACCGTTCCTGGTATAGTAGCAGGCAGTAACAGAGCTGCTTCACAAAAACACGAACATATGACAGACACCACCCTTCAACGAAGAAGAACAATAACTTGAGTTTACTCTTCGTTAGCACTATACACAATTTTTATAATGTATTACCAAATAACGTTAAAAACTGACATAACACGGAAGAAAATAAGCTACCTTAGCTTTCCACAATTACCCAAATCAATTCCCATTAAGTGTCTGTTTTATTCAATTAGTTCTATTCAATCAAATTTACTAGTCAATTTCACAAACATTGCTTGCTTAATGCCTACTCACGACTTTTACGCAAAACTTATCTTATGCAAGACACATTATCAACAATTTCCAACATACGTTGCACTGGGCACCACGATGTTATTTGAATTCATTTCAATATATATTTGCATTTCTCTGTATACTTTACTCGACCATTCATAGAACAAATTCTCAAATATTCATTTCTAAATCAAATCAAGGATGTATAGAACTCATTTGTAAAATCGAACATCTCACTATTCGACAGCTAAAATACAAAATAAAATTGATAAAATCAGAAAATTGTATCCTAACAAACACATATTATTCAATAGTTTTCAAATCAGTGTTCAGACGAAAAGCCTACAATTACTTTGCTCCCCTGTTATTTCTTTCGTTTACTTATATTATTCAATCTTTCATCCTGAATAGAAGCATTGTGTCAACATTACAAATAAACAGTCAATGAATGGCAGTATAATATCAGATATTGTATAATATTTAATAAATTCATTTTCACTCACCAACTGCTCCTCTCTCTCGAATGAACATAAGAGGCAATGTGGCTCTGAAATCTAATCATAAACCTATCAATAACCCAATAAATTTTAGGGGGTTTATCCTCCAAGTAACTAATAAACCACGCATTACAATAAGGGTAAAAATCTACGTTCATATACATTTCAGCGTCTCTGCAGCAACATCCCTCATCCCTCCTTCACTGAAAAACACTAGGCTAAATCATATTCTGTTCATTGACTTCTATCATGTATACTAATTATTCATTATTTAAAAACATTCAGGCAATATATTTGAGAATAACATCTCCCCGGATGTGCCTATTATCAAAAAAGAATATGCAAGAGGGATGCACGAGGGATGCACAAAGTTGGAGGGAAGGGATGGCACAGGAGAGGGCCACCATTAAGTCAGAGGAGATGGGTACACCAGTAAGTCAAAGGGGAGGGGGTACCATGAAGTCAGAGGAGTGGGGGACACCATAAAGTCAGAGGGGAGTGGACACCATTAAGTCAGATGGAAGGGGGCACCATGAAGTTAAAAGGGTGGGAGAGGGCAAGAAGGGGACACCGTAGGGAAGGAAGGAGACAGGAGGACACCATGAGGTTGGAAGGGACAAAGGTAGGGTACTTGAGGTTGGGAAGGAGGATTCAGGTTGGCGATTCCACGAGGTTTGAGGCCAAGGGACACCAATACACCGAAAGGTTTGGAGACAACCCTTTTCACTGAGAAATACCAAATGTAACAGGAACTTGATGATAGGGATAATGACTCAAGAATACATAGTTTAAAAAACAAATATTTACATTATCTTAATATGTATTACATTACACATACAGATATCAAGTAATAATCGAACACCATTTTACAAACTAAACCTTAGACATATCCATACCTTCACATACTACAACACAATGAAACTTCAGTTCATTACATGTACCAATTTCATTACCTCATTACATACAATTCACATTTCTGTACAAGGAATACTATTCGTAAAATTTCACAAGTTGAAATAACATTTTAAATTGAACAAATTCTTTATTATAAACATTTATTGGTATTTATCCATATACCATAAAATGAGACGAGCCATTTGCTAGACATTGAACCAACATTCTATCTCTGTTCTTCCTAAGAAAGTGTCAAAATCTCTAGACACATTTGCTACCATTTACTATCAACAGATATGTCTTCGAAAGAAGTATCGGCAAAAAACGGGGTACCGATATATGTATTAACGTTCTTGTATAATAGAAAAACATTGTCCTACTCACAAGTAAAAATTAAATACAATTATAGAACTACAATAAACTTCTATATCACATCTTCAGACTCAAACCCGTGCAAAGTCCTTTCTGAACTATTGAGGGGTCGCAAATTCAGTGCATTTACATAATTATTAAAGCAAACGATATTGTGTGAATTTGACAAGAAAATAAAGAAATTATCATTTAGTGTCACCCAATAGTGTCAACAACTTCCATTCTTACATAAAACACATCCAAACCAACGTACACAATCGCACATCTATAACAAATGATACTATCATACTAAAACTTATTTGGTAATTACAAGTACTCAGGAATGCGAATAGTTACACGAAAATAAAATCCATCTCAACCCACTATCCCATAACTCCTAAGGATGCAGACAGAAAACATTAAGTGGGTTGTGTCAAATCTTTCGTAAACATGGGAGGTCAGAAATAATATTTTACGATGAGACAGGGGCGAGGCGGCGTATCACATCGACATTCGGGGTTTGAGGCAGAAGCAAACCGTCGCATCACATCGACATTCGGGGTTTGAGGCAGAAGCAAACCGTCGCATCACATCGACATTCGGGGTTTGAGGCAGAAGCAAACCGTCGCATCACATCGACATTCGGGGTTTGAGGCAGAAGCAAACCGTCGCATCACATCGACATNGTCGGGCGTATTAACACATCGACATGTTGGGTGGGGGGATCGGGCGTATTAACACATCGACATGATGGGGGTGGGGTCGGGCGTATTAAAACATCGACATGTTGGGTGGTGGGGGGGTCGGGCGTATTAACACATCGACATGTTGGATGGGGGAGTCGGACGTATTAACACATCGACATGTTGGGGGGGGGGTCGGACGTAGTGACACATCGACATGTTGGGGGGGATTTTCGCGCTTTAAAATTCGGATATTTTAGGGATAGATCGGCGTGCAAAAAGAAGAGAGCGAAAATTGTAAGGGGAGGTCTTACTACTATGTGCGATGAAATACATTAACCATCACACAGCATAGTACATTCCACGTTTCTGTTGAGTACCGTTCGTTCGCTCAAACAATCGAATTGTAAACGCGCGGGATAACCGTGAGACTTGACTGATTTTGTTTGGGCACACAAATATCACTGTTCGCGATAAAATAATCTGTTTTAATAAATATTCTCATTAGAAAACCAATCAGTTAAAAAAAATAAAGCTACATATTAAATAGGGGTGGTCTTGATCTGATACAATAAAAAGGCATATCAGCGACTTTTTACATTTGTGTTTCATAAAGAATACCTTTCCCTTGGGGCATGGTTAAAGGTCAATTTTATTCTGGTTCTTAGTCCATTTCTGTTCCTCTGTGGCACAGATACTCTCACACAACGCTGAAAAAGTTCTACTGCCGATGACTAACGTTTGTAACAGCACACGTCAGAGCCCTATTTCAGGAGGAAAATTTGCATCCCTTATGACAGGCCGCTTCCTAAGCGTGCCTTAATTCAGTGGACACTTTGCCAACACCAACCGCATTTCCTCATCCCTTCCCAAATGAGAATTTGTGGGGTGTTATGGGGGATACGACAAGAACCCCACCCCCATCACCTGTCCTCAAGTAAGTGCGTGATTAGCTGCAAGGGACTTGGAACAGATCGTCGCATGACACCATTCGGAACCTCTGCGACTCCATATTGCAATGTTTCGACACATGCGTTCGACAGGATGTGGCAACAATGCCATACAAAAAACAAACCAGATTTTGTTATGCGAGTTAATAAATATTGTCCCTAGAAATGTGAAAGTTTAATCGTTTCGTATGTGTGGCACCCTCTACCAGTATTTCTAACATTTTTGCAATACGCCGTAACCTAATTGGCGCAGAATTCGGTTTTTCAAGGAGAGTTAATTTAGAGAAAGAAACAATTTCATTGGTTTATTTTGATTGTTAATATTCTAAATATACGAATTCTCGTTTCTCACTTATTTACGCCTAATATTGAGGGAGGTTTATGCAACAGAACTACCTTATCTTAGAAATTTAATGGTTTTTTATACTTTTATACAAATATTCACACGCTTTGTACATGAAGAACCAAATAGGAGTCGAACCCATGCATTGGAAATGAGTAGGTCGTGAACCCATGCACTTCAAAGTTGTCAAGTTAAATAAAAACACTAAGCCTGGTTTTCACTAATGACCATTAATATCTTGATTGAGAAAATACTAATCAAGAGAAATATTACCAATTTAAGAAAAATTCACATTTCCCTACCTATTTCTTTAAACCGGATCTGAACTATTACCTCACAACCAATTAGCGCAGTGGTGGACAGCACATTAAACCAAGACAGGTAACCGACTGATTGCAATATCAGAACTATTGCACGGTATAATTCGTTAAGAACTTTGAAAGAGGCCTATATTTAAATCTACAATGCTACTTAGTGATCGAAAGCGACAGATGTCACAACTGCCTAAAGGAAAACTTAAACAGGTGTTTTAGACGTCGCTGATTTCATCCGAACAATTAATCCTTCAATAAATCCTACACTTCAGATCTCTACAAAACGATCAAATACTTTTGTATCATCCACTTGTGCAATTATGCTGACGGTCAACCCACATAGTAAATCATAGTTACATTTTTCAGAAAAAAAAACTTTAGAATTTCTCACGGAAATATTTACACGCATTGTAAAAAAAAATAACTTCTATAAACTATCCACACGAAAAATGTGTAAACATTACAACTCAAATATAATTAACTTACTTCAATTTTCTATACGATTCATTGCAATTTCTGATCATACTTCTCTAAGGCTGCCATCTAGAACATTTCTGCATTAGTATCTTACAACTACATCATGTACGAGTAAGTCCCGAAAGAAAGTGAGCATGCAGGTGCAAGAATTAGGTAAGTCAACTTACTCCATTTATGCTGAAATTCATCCTGTTTCTCTAATGTTTTATTTACAATACTGGTTAAAAAAACTAGCTCTGTACATGATTCAGTAGATGGGAGCATAATTTGTTAAGCATAGTTGCACTGGTTCTCTACTAGTCTCATACTAAATGTTCCATTGCTAATATACTGGTGAGTCAGTTACACGTGTGTTAACAATAACAATATGGATACATCTTCCAGCAAAAGGGACTGATTTCACAAGTTAGTATCACGTAAACTAAAATAGTTTTTCAAAAGTACTAACTAATACAATGTTTGTAGCCCATTTTTATGCCAGTATTATTTTCTGATGTTAAAAGAGAGAATTTTAATATTTTGTTTTTATTTTCAATACTTTTCTAAAACTAATAATGTTACCCTTGAGAAATATTTGTTTATATCCATTGACTAAACCTGGAAACTGTAGACACAATGACTTATAAAATTAGAGAGATAATTAAATATTTTCATCAATTAAAACTCCCATCATTCCTATACCCGCTCAAGATGACATTCTTAAATAGAAAGCTGCAAGAATTTTGAGTGATGAGTAGCAGAAGAGAAGAAGAATAAGTGTGTTCTATCAAAGAGTTAGAAATTTTTTATTATAAGTTTTATTGAAAGTGAGGTTAGGTTTGACAAAAACACGGTTATGTTGTACCTTTGTGGTAAACACGTGGTCTGACGTCACATACCCAGCCATCTGGATACCGTGTGACCATCAGTCCCACGTGCCCCACCTCCTAGCACCCCAGCCTCCTACGCGCACTCGTGGTAACACGTGGTCTGACGTCAGGTATCCAACCATGTGGATTCCGTAAATGACGATTAGCCCACGAGCACCCTCTCGCGCGTAACTCTGTACCTCTTCCGTTGGTCTTATGGAACTGATAGGTCATATTACGGACGGGTTCAATTTTTTCGATCGTTCCTAGAAATTTTTCTATAAATATTTGGTTCCTATTTTTGGTTGGCTTACGTGCATCGTAATGTTACATACCAATAACGATCTTCTTTAACCTGATCTTGCGAAAAATTAGTTATATTTTTAGAAATAGGATTTATCTCCCGTTATTATGACAGAAAGTGCGTTCTGTTATCATTACATCTTACTAAACCATTCACTCTGGCGCGATCTATTAGCAGGGTTGTGAACGAATTAACTAAAACTGATAACATTTAATTAAAAGCACTGGCTTTTATGGTCGTGGGTCGTACCAGGTAGTACTGGGCCCATGACTCATTGGATTGCGCTACAGTCACATTTGAAAAATTTGTTTGTCAATATTGATACCATGATGCTTCTCGTTCACAATTTCAAATTTTCACTACTCATAATCTTGGTCGCGTGGGGATGCGAACCGTCCTTGTCTCCCTTGTACGATTCACATATTCTTTCTCTACTGACCGTTCAGCTATAATGCCTTGTTCGCTACTGCTGTTCTTTGTGAAGACATGATAATTGACTACGAAGTGTAAGTTTACTTTGTTAACTACATTCTAATGGTATTTATAATGTAATTTTTAGGGTATAGCTTTCGTGTACCACTAAGCAGCCCCAACATTACTATATATATATCTGAGTATCCTTTCATGATTTTACTACACTACACAGAAGTGTTCTTACTTACCTTTTTTCATAGAGACTCTACCTTCCCAACAACTGGTTAATAATCTATGTAGGTGTAAATGTGGAAGGAATGCAAAGGGCACTTTCTCCTTCTACTGGACGCAGAGACCATAGTTTCTAGTGCAAAAGTGGATTAGTTGGGAAGTCATTTGGAGACAATTGTAAGGGTATCCCTACTCTGGACAGGAAGAGAAAAGGTATAACAATAACACGAAGGGATTGAGTCTTAGCTTCTCTTTATTATCAGCAACGAGAGCTACACACAAATGTAGTCACAAGAAACTTATGGCACTCTACACGACTTGCTAATTCTGTGATAATTTCCAGAACTGGTGGTATCCATGCGATGACAGCAACCCATCCATCGTTGGTCTACTGTCCTACACGTACGTTGCTGATATGGAGAAAAAAATTGACATTTTACAGATATTTTCGCAATGAACTGCATAGTCACAATGCTTAAATAGAAATCATAAAATGGGACACATTTGGATTATGGCGTCAAACTAGCACGTATGTTTTGGTACACATAGGCACACATGAGCGAGAAAGTGTCTACAAGGCGCGGATATTTACTAGAAATGGAGGGGTACAAGCCTAGTCATTGCGAGGAGGTCAAATAGTTGGAGAAGAGTGAGATCACACAAGGTAGATAAATGCAAGGGGTTGCAAAGACGTGCTCGAGTCTCCCCTCCAAATTGTACCTCAAAGGAATGTTTAACGTGTACACCGTTACTGAAAGAGAGGACCAATTTTGGAGATCAATGAATTTTGAGTGAAATCCGCAAAAAATTAGAAGAATTATAAAATAATTGATGTTAATGAGTGTTCTTTATTAACATATTTTAAGGCTTCTGGCGAAGTCCATGTAATCAGGCCTGCTCTTCTACCTTCCTGTATAGTCATACAATACTCAAAAAAGAAACTATAGAATGGGACACATTTAGGTCAGAGAGCCTGGGGCGGAAGAACATGCAAAGAACACGTTTTTTTGTGGGGCATCAGGGCTCGTCAACATCGAGGTCATTAGAGCGCATGCAAGTGGGGAAAAATGCAGTTTCGCACCGTAGAGAAGAGCCGTAGTGACTCTTCCCCCTGTGTGGGACACGCAGAATATCTCGACAATACCCACTAAAAATCCTCCTGAATTCAACAAATATCTAAATACAAAGATGAAAGAAGAAAATAGTATACCAATACATTATATCACAACAACAGCAAAAAAAGAAAATTTCTAAATATTATATTTTCTAATTACAGAAACACGATGTAAAGAAAGAAGACAGGAAAGATGAAAAAGGAATGCTAATTTTTAAACCCTCCCGAGAACTTGCGGGAGGAGCCCCGATCTACTCATAAAATTCAATAGTTTATTGACATTAACCGTTTCATTTCCGAGAATTGTTGGTAAATCTGCAGCCACACCAATTTGTCTCCGTATACTTGAGTATCATCTGCAATCAGTTAGTAGGTGACGCACTGTCAGAGAACAGCTACATTCCTCACAAACGGGTTCATCATCAAGTAGTAAGAGATACCTATGAGTGTGAGGACAATGTCTGTTGTGTCCCGCCAGGGAACGAATCAACAAGTACAGGTATAAACTCAACAAAAGGTTTGTCTCAACTGTTACAAGAGAACAATCTTGTCCGAGCCAGGCGGACTACAGAAAGTACCAATAGCGTGGTCGTGTCGTCTTCCGAAAGCCGAAGCAGTCTGATATTCCGATGTCCAGAGAGAGAGAGAGAGATCCGTAGATGAAAGCAGCGTCGTCGTTGTCGTCGTAAGGTTGTAGATCGTGGTAACTTGCGTGACTAGCTCGGCTCACTGCGCTTCCTCTCTTCGCCTGCTGTGCCGTGTCGCTGCCCTTATAAACACACCGCCCTGGTGGTTGTGATGGCGGCGACCTGCCTGCCGGATGGCGGCTGTGGCCTGCGCAGATGGCCCCTGCGCCGGCCGCGTGGTGGGGAAGGAGGGGCTCCTTCCCTGCTTATTCTCGCCTGAGCGCGCCCGGCACGACGTTGGCCAAGGCGGCCCGAGTTGCCCCGATCGTTGCCGTGATGGCGGCAAGTATGATTTGTGGTATGCATACCACAATGTCCTATGCACAGGTGGGTTAGCAAGACCTCGTCGCGCCGGGCTGGACTACAGGAACTGCTCCATGACTTAACAGAAGATGTGATAAATCGGAGCTTATTCCTTTCAACAGCTAACCACTCATTGTTCCATTCACTCAGAATCCTCAACTTGATGGAATTTATGAGATCTCGTTTTGGAATCGTGGAGAAATCCACGCGAGTCTTGGGGCATGCCTACTATGCGGAAACGTCTGCTTCCTCATTTCCTGATACCCACGTGCCCGGGAATCCAGCAAAACTTATGTTCTTTGCTGTGAGAGAAGCACTTCCTGGATATTCTGTATCAACGTATCAGCCGGATACATATTCTGGATTGCTTGAAGGGCACTTAGCGAATGAGAACAAATCAGGAAATGTGATCCGCGAGAGCACTTTGTTGATCGCAATATGGCGTAGCACTCAGCGGTGTAAACGATGCATAGGTCGCCTAGACGGTAGCCATAGGTCTTACGGGGAAACACCACGGAGGAGCCGACACCATCAGCGTGCTTCGACCCGTCGGTATACACAGGGAAATGGACCCGCTGTTTGTCGAGTATTAGGTGAAAGTATGCCCTCAATATCGAAGCTGGAGTGTTCTTCTTGTCATGACGCAGAAGATCGAAAATAATCTTCGGCTTGCACAAAGTCCAAGGAGTCTTACGAAAACCTTGATTTAAGACATTATATGTGCGTATATTCAAGGTTTCCTTCATTTGTTTACAGCGATATCCAAAAGGTTTGGTTGCTCTCAGTCTGTTGTTGTAGAAACGGATGGAAGAAGAGGAAGGATGAAACACCGCGTTGTGTACCAGATTGTCGGGTAAAGTTAGCACGTGGCAAAAGTGTCGTAGCATGAGGAGTTGCCGCCGGAAGCAAAGAGATGGTTCGCCGCTCTCGGCATACAAACTCGGAATGGGACTAGTGCGGTATGCTCATGTTACTAGTCGAATTCCTGCATGGTGGACACTATCCAACTTCTTTAAATAGCTTGCACGAGCAGAGCTATATACAACGCAGCCATAATCGAGCCGCGATATTATGAATACTCGATAAAACTTGTGCAAAGAGCAGCGATCAGCGCCCTATTCCCTGCTACTCAGGCACTTCAATAAATTCAGAGACTTTAATGTTCTTGCTCTTAGGTCTGTTGGATGTTGAATCCAATTCAATCTCTGATCAAATATTAGACCTAAGAATTTCACAAAAGGATAGAATTTGAGAACGTTGTTCCCCAGGGAGGTGAGGTTCTGCCAGAAGGCTTGCTCTCCTACTGAAAAGAACACAGCGTGTTTTCTCAGCAGAGAAACGATTACCTGACGTTTTCAACCAGTGGTATAATTTATTGAGGACGCGTTGGATTTGTCGCTCCGCACCTGTGACACTGTGATGAACGAAAGATAGCAAAGTCATCGAAAATGTGTAAAACAGGACCCTTTACAGCAGATGTTATGCTGTTTATGGCCACTGCAAATAAGGTGACACTCAAGACTGAGCCCTGAGGAACACCGTTCTCTTGAAGGAGATCCGAGGTGTCTCTTCCATTTCTATAGCGGAAGGAACGTTGATCCAAAAAGGACATGAACATCAGAGTAAGACGTCCTCTAAATCCCCAGGCATAGAGTTGTTGTAAAATGCCATGACGCCAAGTAGTATCGTAAGCCTTTTCGATGTCAAAAAATATTCCGATGAAATGTTGTCTTCGGACGAAAGCATCTTGAATTGCTGATTCCAGGAGAAGTAAGCTGTCCAGGATAGAATGGAACTTCCTGAAACGACACTGAGATCGACTCAGCAAGTCATGCCGTTCAAGATACCAGACGAGACGTCGGTTGATAATTCTCTCCAGAGTTTTACCAACACAACTCGTCAAGGCAATGCTTCGAAAACTAGTAGATTTGTTCCGTAATTATAAGTTATTATGGTTAATACTTTAAAACAAAATCTTTGAATATACACTATAACTTCCAGAACAGCTGATTTTAGTTCAATGCCTTTGATTCCTTTTACTGGTAACAATTTAACGATCTCCTTAAAAGAACCAAAAGCAGAACATATAAAAGCTTGGACAGATTTTGTTGGCTCTCTTGTTTTATTAACAGAAAAACCTTTCACGGAGTTTGATTTGTACTCTAAAGCACAAGAAATAGATATTTCATCAATATGGAGGTTGACTACTTTCTCACGTGGAACCANATCTGCTGTTTCCCTTTTTCTCTTGAAATCAGGATTGCAGATTGCTGTAGATGTTAGGTCAGCAAAATATTCAGCCATTGCTGTTGCCATTTCTCTGTTGTTGGTGAGAATCCGACCCAGATAAATGAGTCCAGATATTGGGATTTGAGAATACCTTCAAGATATCTTTCGGATTGACTCCCATACTTTAGTGGACGATGTTGTTCTCTTAATGGTGCTTAGAAACTCTTTCCAGGAGGTGGATCTGGATTCTTTGATAGTTCTGCGCGCTTTTGCTCTAGCAATCCGAAATGCGGAGAGGTTTTCCGGAGATGGACTAGCCTTAAATCTCCGCAATGCTCTTCGCCTTGGCCGAATGGCGGACCGACATGCGTCGTTCCACCCGGGGACATGAGATCTTCGCGGACAAATAGATGTTTTCGGAATGGATTCATCAGCGGCGTGATGAATCACCTGGGTCAGGTGGTCGACCCTCTGTTGGACACTACCCGTTTCTCTGAAGACAGACAGGGAACGGTACTGTGTCCAGTTAGCCTTTCTGAGAATCCATTTCTGTGGCTTGCAATCGGGAATAGTCGCATGTTCCTGCAAGGACAACCAGATAGGATGATGGTCGCTACCGTGCAGATCATCTTCTACCTTCCATTGAAAGATATCAGCAACTTCAGGAGAGCAAACTGATAGGTCTATAGCAGTCCATGACCCCGTGCCAAATGCGAAGTGGGTCATCTCCCCGGTGTTCATTAAGCATAAATCTTCTCCATTAAAGAGACAATTCAGCAGTCGGCCCCTGAGGCAATCGCTCGACGAGCCCCACAGTACACATTGTGGTCGTTGAAATCTCCAATGAGGATTGGTCGAGGGAGCTGATGAATTAAATCTCTAAGGGAGGTCTCCGAAAAATCTCGTGTCGGAGGAAGATATATAGAACATTCGGTCATATATGGTACACTGTGAATTTTGACTGCTATAGCCTAAATGTGGGTTTGTAAGAGAACAGGCGAGCAGAGGATACTGTTTCTAACAAACACGGCAACTCCTCTTCTTGCTCGATCTCCCGTGGTGTCGTCATATCTGAAGCTGCTGTATCCTCGCAGAGAGGGTGAGTGTTCTGGTGAAAGGTGTGTCTCTTGTAGGCAAATACAGATCGAATTACGACGTACTAAGAGTTGTAACTCTTCACGTTGAGTTCTATAACCATTAAGGTTCCACTGAAGTATGGAAGCCATTAAGTTTTGGAACCTCCAGGGTCGGGCTCTTGAATGTGCATTTCCGCGGCACCGTCACGGACAATGCGACTCGGAAGTAGGAAGAGCAGAGACATTCTTCATTCGTCTCTGGGACTTCTTCGATGATGTTGGCTTTGATTTTATGAAGTCAACAAGGTTCAGGGATTTTGCCTTCGAAGACTGAGTCCCCTGCGGGGTAAAAGAACACGTGTTCAGGGAACACGTAGTATAAAAATCTTAAATAAATTAAAATTAATTAAAAAAATATGGGGAAAATCATCTAAGTTTGAAAACCATTCCCACCAGCAATTACTCGATTCATGTTAAGGATTCCTGTTTCAGATTTTCAATATTATGGATGTTGTCGGATTGACTAAGCTAGATTCCTCATAAATATTTCTTCTCTCGTTGATATTAATTTCTGTAAACATATCGTATTTCGAAAATTTTTATTTTTGTAAGAAATTATATTTGGAATAGTTATAAAGCCCTTCATTTTATGATAAAAGGAGTAATCAAGAGATATTCCTAAAAATATTCGGTCCCGTCATCTAACCATCCCTGAAGTAGAAACTTCGGTGTTATGGTATAGTCGTGTAAAATTCACGTAAAGGTTTTCTGTTAGGTGCTGATCCCAAGTTGAATTAGCATTAACTACTTCAGAACGGTCTCAGAGTGCCCTTTTAAATGTGTCGTTCAATTGCCGGCAGGCAGGGAGCGTTGAATAAATACAATTTTTTCTACTTTTGGGAAATTTCAGGAGAAAAGTGTTCAATGCTGTTTATTCATGATTATAAGTGATTATTTTACATTGAAACTAAACCTAATATACACCCAAATAATACCGCTTTATTATGTAATTGTCGTTTTTGTGTTCCGACTAATCTCAAAAAACAGAAAGTAATTTTTGTCAATAGTCGGGTTTTATAAAATTCCAGTATTTCATAATACCCGATAAGAAATCACACACTTATAATAACCCGACAAAATAGTTACTAACCCAATAATATACTTTGCTTTTAGAAAATAACATAAATTTACATTAGTACTTTTCTTTTTAGATATTCCACAACAAATGGTACATGACGGAAAGAAACGGAAGTTTTGGGTCCCCTAAAAAATGACACAGTTTATCACCGTTGTTCGGGAGATGGTCTGTACGAGGGTAGCAAAAGAGTTCAGCGTCCCCAGAGCAACTCTATTTCGCTTTGCTAACATTAAGCAGAACAATAACAAGGAAGTAGCGTTAATCACCTTTAGACGAAAGCCAACTTTTCTAAAGAATTGGAACCAGATTTGGTAGATTACGTGATTCAAATGGAAGGCATGTTCTGCAGGCTAACGAGACATTTGGACTGTAGTGTTTCAACTAGCGATCCGAAATAATGTACCCCACCCTTTTGGGAAGAATAGCAGGGCAGGAAAGGATTGGTTTCTGCATTTATGAAACATTCCCAGCTGTGCATCCGTAAGGTAACGGGCACTTTGTTTGCAAGATCTCGTGGATTCGGAAAATTTGATATCTGCAAATTCTTTGACCTGATGGAAGATATTTTCAAAGAGCACAACTATCGTGATAAACGAGTGTGCAGCGTGGATGAAACGGGCAAATCAGTAATTCCCTTGCATCAGCTGAAAGAGGTTCTCTCGTGACAATTACCTTGCATGGGAGCAAGGGGTGATTTTGTACCACCTCTAGTCATTATTTTTCAGAAAAAATATGAGTGAACAGCTTATGAGGGATGCCCCATGTGGATCCGTAACTTGCTCTTGCCCATCTGGATGGGCACAGACAAATATTTTCATCCATTGGTTCAAGCATTTCATTGCCACTAAACCTTCTGCTGAATCACCTGTCCTGCTTGTTTTTGATGGGCATGCAACACACAAACTCAACTTAGACGTATTCAATAAGGCAAGGGCCAGTCATGTCACAATTGCTTGCTTAACACCCTGCAACTCATATGAGATTCAAACACTTTACAAGATCATCATGGTTCATTGACATCTTATTACAGTGAGGAAGTGAGAACCTTTTTAATGGGCAGCACAATACCCTGGACTGTGTATGACATGATGGTGATGTTTGGCCGAGCTCATCTAAAAGTTCGTGGGGATATAGCAGCAAATGGCTTTTAAACCATTGAAATATTCCGTTTGAATAGAAATGTGTTTCCAATGATTTTATTGCGTCCTCTTTGACCGAAAGACCTGAACCTGACGATCACCAGCCATGTACAATTTCAGTCGAACCTGCTCCTTTTTCATCTACAAGTCTTCATAGCACTTTGAATCGACCCTCAGAGATTCTGCCACCTTTACCAAAGAAAAAATCTTTCAATGGGGGTTGAAAACCAGGGACATCATCTGCTCTAACCCATTCTCCTTATAAAAAGACATTTGGAGACAGATTTCGTTGATAAGTTACAGCCAAAATGGATTAAGAATTTGAAGGGTAAAAACAAGAAACAGAACCCTTCCGACACAAAAAAGAATCTTTCCCAAAATTTAAATTTCTTTAAAATTTAACAGGAATTGTGCTGACGATTCAAGCACTGATGAGGAATGTTTCCATTCCGGTGTTTCATCTGAATTGAATTTTGTGCCCAGGCGACAAGGATGCAGAATGTTTGCTCCGTAACGGGAAATTTTCTGAAGACATCATAGAGATATGGGTGAAATGTTGATCTCTTTGGGCACACCTAGATTGTACTGGTGCAGAGACGGATTCTTTCATTTGTGATTTGTGCAAATGAACTAGACATCAGTTTCTTTGTAATTCTTTAGTTATAATAAATTAGTATTTTTTGGACAAATTTTGTTTTGTTTCTTCATTTTTTACTCCCTAATCCATGTAAACCGACCATCTCATAATACCCACCAAATGAGTCTTTTTTTTTGTTTACATGTGTTGAAATTTCATAAATAAAATTTTGACTATAAATAACTTATTACAGAGAGCTCAAGTCCAAAATTGGAATTAAAAATGGGATTTCAAACAATATCGGACTGTGGTATTGCCGAAATCATAAATGGTAATCCATAGTACCTGAAGTTCCTCGATTCACCCCAGCCCTCCTCTTCTCTCTCTGTTGTAGCGGAGGAAAAATTGCACGTTTGATTCCATTATCTCAGTGCATCATCTCTCCAAATTTATAGTGCGGTGCTCTAACAATTATTTTTTCTTTCAAAAACAAAAATCATGGATTTTACCCAAAGTTCAAACTTTATAGCTATGGAGTAGGTAGATTGCGTCACTCTTGCGTCGAACAAGGAAACACAGCGTTGAGGCGGCTTCTGGCATTCGTCTCGCCGAATAGTGTGGATAAGTTGCTTGCTCTTTGCCGCGTGACGATTACGTAAAAGACGGCCTTGATCACACATTAATTTATCATATCGCGTGCGCTGTAAATACTTGCAGTTCATTTGTCTCAGTAACACAAGTACGAATACACGGTTAGCAAACGCAGTGTTTACTATGATCCAGAAGATTCTTGAAGAAGCACTTGTTTTTATCGGATATCATTTCTTGACATTATTGACCATTGTTACTATCAACAAGCCGAGGCGTAATAATAAATGAAGCCACAAGCTAAATTCACTAAATAAATTTATTGTCAAAAAACAGTACAAACTGCGTATTACTCGAGATTTCGCTCGAGAGGTTCTCCATTCCGCCGAAGAATCAGTTCTGGCTCGCTCTTAACCTCACTTCAGGCTTCATGCTGACGCCCTTCAACGATTCGTAAGTCAGCTACGTTGGCATACGAGTATTACGTTCCAGACATTGGGAGTCGAGCGCAGTGATTGTGTTTCGTAAAACGTGAACACTGTGTAATGTTAAACCTCTGCAAAATTGGAGGAAAAATGTGATAGTGAAAACTGGTAATTAAATTACTTGTTTATCTTCGGAAGTCATTTATCGCCGTATATATTTCGGCAGGCTCATCAAAGGAAACCGAGCAGTGGCGAGGATTGGCTAGCGATGCTCATCATTCGGGATTCGCCGAATTACAAATGGTTGGAGTCGTCCTTAGGTCCTCTTCACACGGAGCATGCCCGATGTGACACTTCGGATAGCTTTTGAAGGCCTAATATTGGGAGTAAAAATACATTCATATACATTGCGTAAAATTACACCAAACTTTCCTATTTTTTTAAAATTTTTATTCTGGATAGAACGAACATACAGATTCGAATATTTTAATTTAACGAAATTGTAAAACCGATTATCTAATGTGACTGAATTATAAAGTGTTTAATAAAAATTAATTAGTTGTTCACAACCGTATTTATCTGGGCTTTACTATTTGAATTCGGTACGTAAATTAGCTTTAAAAAGCAGTTGCAATCTGCATTTGAGGTCGTGAGAGATAGTTAACTAAGTTACTCTCGGGAAACAAGACACCATGCCATCAATTCCAATGAAGGGTTTAAGAGAAGTGGCGGAATTAATATATATAAAAGAAATTATTTACTACACAATACGTAGTGTTACCCATTTACTATTCCACAACAAAAGTAGATATTAAGTGTAGTAAAAATATAAATTTGACATTCCAACCTATGTGTAAATTCGCTTCTACGCGAAGAAAAACCGGGCTAGTATGTATGGACATCAGTATCAAAATTAAATAAATACTATATAAAGCAATCCGGGAACCAGAAACAATGATTACACAAGCGCAATCAGATTGTAAACACGCATTACCTAAAACAGATCTCCATAGAATGGGTCTTATATTGTAGAAGTCGAATGAGACGGGCTCAAAAATTACACGGAAGACTTCACGAAATGCAGCGATCCAATCCAAAGAGCGTAGCCATGCGGGTTGTGCTCCATTGTTTCGCACCTTGCGCGAAGCTTAATTCGGCACAAACTCGAGGATAATGAGAAACGCTATAAACTCAGCAGTTGAGCAATATAACCTGAGCACTTTCAGTCCGTGCGGCGTCAACAATAGAAACCAAGAAATATCGATGCGGACGAAAATCAAAAGAACGGACTGCGGAGTTTGGACACGCTTTGAGAGGAAAGAAATAGCGTATACTTCAATAATATTATTACAGAACTGAATTATATTATTACATCTCATCCTTCGCGAATACCAGACTACAATTATAATTTACTAGGTGTGCCCGCTACTTTGCTAGCGTGAAACAATTGATTCTGACAACTATTATTTCTAAATTGTCATTGATGCACGTAAGAAACTTATAAACAGAATTTCCAAAATATTGCCCCGTCATGGACTCACCCATAAGAACGCTCATGCCCAATTTCGAAGCTCCAAGTCTTTCGGTCTCGTCATTGTGCGGCTGATACCAAGTAACCGCACACAATTAAACTAAAATCTATTAGGAATTTCTAAAAATGTTTTGCGGGTTCCCAGAGACCAACTCTAGAATACGTGACGCTAATGAACTTACTATTACGACGCTAGGCGAAAACATCAAAGTGTTTAATAATAATCAAATTGTTCCATAAAACAATTACCTACATTAAATTTCATAAACGTCATTTTTGGAGCACGAAAGCCATTACTGGAAAATTTGTGTGCCAAATTTCGAAGCCCTGTGCCTTTTTGTAGTCTTCCTGCACACCAGTTTCCAAGACACTTTCAAATGTTAGTAAAAAATTTGAAACAGAAAATCAAAAACATCACTTCATTATCATCTTAAATAAAATATCTTGATTGTGCAAAATTTCGAAGCATTAGGTCTATCCGCCTCGGAATAATTTGATATTCGAAAATTAACTCATTAAAATTATCTAAAATTTGCCATTCTCCCCTGCAAACAAATTCTGTGAGAGTGAAAACACATATGTATCTGGTAAGTTTTATATGCTTTAAGAACAAATAAAAACATTAGGGAAAGAAAAAATTGTATTGTACGTCCAGAACCATTTGAGTGAGCTCTAATTCAGAGGTTAGAAGAGGATGAGGAGGAGGAGGGGAGGGTACATTTGTGTTTCAACTTTCTAAGAGTAATGACATCAATAACATTATTTTCTTCAAGACACTCCCAAAGAAAATTCGAAATGTGTGTAATTCGAAATTGTGGCTTTTAATCAAAAGTAAAATTGCTTGATTACTATTTCTCTTTCCTTCAATTGTTCTCTTTAGGAGCTGTGGAGAGCTTTCACAAACTTTTGTGAGATGATGATCCAATGAAAGAAAACAATACGACATATTGGAGATTGGAGAGCAGTTATTCAAGTGGTTCATCAAACTTTCTGGTCTGAACGAGCAAGTTTAATTCGCGTTTGCTAATTGTTTCAGGCAAGTGGCGTTTAATAGGACCAGCTAATGTTTGCAATTGATACATTCTTGAAAAGAAATACCCGGCGTACTCCAACAAGTGATACATTCTTAAAAAGAAATAAGCTTTCTACCTCTCCTATTTTAAGAGTTCTACTCGGCGTACTTCAATATATAGATACAACCCTTCTATATTAGCTATTATCGACCCATTTATAGGTTCGATCTAATTAGTTATTTTTAATATCTATACTTGGTAGGCTACTCGCTAGGCTATATGCGTATCAATCATATATTGTGAGAGGTTGGAATCGGCTAGGACGTGAGTTCAAATCACGGATCGTAACAACAGAACACAAAATGCACAATCAAAGAATAACATAAATTTAATACATATATAGTACGTTGGATTCATGAAATCAACTGATTACATAAGCCGTTCACCATACTACTGCATACCAACATATCGTACTCTACAGTTGAGCTCAACACTACAGGAAGTAAGAGAATAAAACAGTCAGTGCTTGAAGAGCACATAAAATGGTTCTTTAACAAGTGTGATGATAATCATTTTATTCTTACACAATCCGCGCAGAAGGCACGTCTTACGGAGTGTCGAGCCCTGTCGACACTCGTTCACAAATAAATGAATACTACGGAGCATGGGCGGCCATTGCTCATTGCCAGAGATCTTTGTTGTTTGAATTTTGTCCCCTGGAGAAGGGTACCAATCCCATCAAGTTCTTATGATGTCATGTTTATGACGACACTTTTATGGTTGTTTATTGGTTAGTCAAGATCACGCCACTAAGGCGTGATGCTGATCACCCGAATCCCACGCTTCAAGGAAGACTTCGGAGGGCGGAGGCGGCCAGCGGAAATGGCGAATCGCCTTTCCGCTGCCCAGGATGTGTCTGACTGCAGTCGAAGCCATAGTTGGGGCAGCGAAATAAATGAAAGTTTTCCACTGTCTAAGTTGGACCGTAACATTACCCCCCTGTTCGACGAGCAAGCGCCCCGCTTGCTGTAAGAGTAGATCTCTGGTCGTGACGAACAGTAGTGAGCGGAGGCCGACGAAGAACGAGACACCTAATCACTAAATACATTTTGCGGGTGGGTTCATAGGTACATGGCAAGTTGTAGATTCTGGAAGACGCAGATGTCGAGGAGGACGGTTCAGGTGGTGGCTTCATTATGGAGGCTAGCTCAATGCCAGCCGAGACATCCTTCCTGAAAGGGAGTACCAGTGCGTGGGCGTAGGTCCCAATGGTGTCGGAACAGGCCGTATACGAAGTGCGCTGGAGCGGCAATAGACCTAGTACCTGACTCTACCACAATCTAGAAATAAATCACGTTTCATACGGGCACACAATCAAAAAGCAATGTGAGGATACCATGTAAACTCTATTGATGAGAAAAATAAGATTGTGTTAATCATCATAAAGGATCATTGTAATAACATCATCGTAAAATTTTTTTTTTACATGTTAATAAAAATAAAGAATTCATAATAAAATATTTTCAAACATTTAAAGAGGAAAAAAAAACAATACAGAATGATTGAAACGAAAACATCAAAAACCTGTCTTTACTATAATCCAGAACGAAATCAGGTGTAGTAGTGATGCCTACATCAGTTAAAGCACAAGGTTAAAATTACAAATATATATTGTGGCAGAACGGGGTTGAAATATTAATAATAATGAATTTAAAAGGTAAATGCCTCGGCTAGCTCTTCTCAGGGTTCCACAATATTTAAAATGGTTCGATTTTTATCTGAAGGAAAAGGACGATGCAGTGGTTCCACTTAAGGAAAACGCAGGACAAATAAATCCATTGATAAAAACTATTTTAATGGCTAAAATATCCCTCAATTAAATAGATCTCCCACAAAAGACAAATAAAACATCAGTTGTTTATAGACCGAAGTGGCCACATTCCCACCAAAAGACACAAACAAAACATCAATCATTTATAGACCAAAGGGGCCACATTCCCACCAAAAGACACAATAAAACATCAATCCTTGATAGGCCAAAGGGGCCACATTCCCACCAAAAGACACAATAAAACATCAATCCTTGATAGGCCAAAGGGGCCACATTCCCACCAAAAGACACAANCCTCTCCGAGCGACTGAGTTTAATCAAAGCACTCATTCAGTTTAATGTTCTCGCTCATACTGGTAGCCACTATCAAACACATACTGACTCGCAAGCGCACTGCGATGATGGCTTTCACATTCGCCAACGATCGCAGAATACCTGTACAAGATGCCTGACTGTTGGAATGCAGAGGAGGAGGGTCCCTCACGGATGTCAGCACGGCTCCCCCGTGGATTATTTGCGAGCAGCGCCAACCAGCTTCCGCGTTTTATCGCAATGTCTAGTTCCCACCCGCAAGGCGTTCCGACAAACTTATTTCAATGCTGACGAAACTTGTATCTCAACTCCGATAAAAAAATCGATCTGAGCACTGCCAACAAAAGTTCTATACGATTCGCGTCAGCATCTAATCGCTGCGACGGAGAAACATGTGATCTGCGACAAATTAGCGCGATCTGAGCAACGTCTCAGCGCTACCAAAGAAATCTCTGTGAATAAAAATTCTATTCGGCTGAGATAAACACATCTGAGCAAAAATTCTATCCGTCTGAGCTAAACACATCTGAGCTGACGAAAATCTTTACGTCTGAGTAAAATCTGGTATGAGAAACTACAATGTGAGAACGAACGGACGAGCTACGTCCGCTGCGTCAAAATCTGCGAGATGCGAGAGCGAAACTTCGATGTGTTCTTCAAAATCTGCGAGATGTGAGCTGTGAGAGCGAAACTTCGATGTGTTCTGCCTTAAATGGGCCCTATCCCTTCTTTCTCCCGAAAATCTTCAAAATTTTGAATGTCATGTGACTGAAAACCACCAATGCCTAAATGATTTCCCCCTCTCACGCCCTGACTCTCATTGGAACCTTTTAAAAAATCTTCAACTGATTTCTGGAACGTTCTCAACGACGCTGTG
>NNCF01126181.1:125462-168551 GCA_002313205.1 Laupala kohalensis
ATATATATATATTCTAACGTACCCAAATAAAAAACTCCTCCAGTGGGATATAAAAAGAATAATAATAAGGGTTTCGTTATGATAATTATAATTTAAAAAATAAGGTTCGGAACTTCTGATGTGATTTACCACCGTATATTCTGATAGTAGTACATAATACAGTTAACATTCACAATGATTACAATATTCTAATGATCCCCACAAAAATAAAAAAAACACATGCAAAAAATTCTTTTCAAACTATTGCGTAACGTTAATTACAGCTCAAAAATCATGGATCGTGCGATTACACAAAAAAATTAACACAATAAATTTAATACAAGAAATACAATATTAAAAAAACAAGCACGAAATGAGCTTTGATTAGTTCTCTCTCTTGATGTTTTATTAAAAGTTTATTAATTTGCGTTATTTTATACTCTTCTTTCTTCTCGGAATGATTCCCAAATTTAATTACAGTGAATTCGGAAAAATAACAATTTCAATGCAATTTTCTCCTTTGCAAGGTACTGATTGGCATCGAATTACAAAAATGAATTTACACTCCCTAGTTCACGAAACACTCTGGAACAATGTTCGTCTCGCAGACGTATACTCACAACAGCGAATAATTCTTCCAAAATCGTTGTTCAATCTCACCAGCTTGAAATACCTCTCCTTCTCAAAAGGCTGCCCAGCTGCGCCGTCCAGTGACCTTCGCTTGCCTCGTCTTTCCACGCTACCTCGCCACGTACCTCGTCCGTCCAGTTCACCCCTCGATCGTTCACGTAAAATTGTTCGGATTCGTACTGGTGCTTCCGATAGTATGTTGCTAGCTTCACTTGGAGCTCGTTATCAAACAATAATACGTATTCTTTACTTCCGTACTATTTCGGCCGTCCTCCTAATCTCGCGTACTATGAGAAAATATCATAAAAAATGATACGCGCCAAAATTATCTCTTCGCTCCTATTGCAATTATAGAACTTCAATAATCAACTCTGATTATTAATTATTTATCCGGCTCGACTTCTCTTTCGATTAATAAACTCCACGTGTGACTAAACTGTAATTCTCACGCTGCTGTTCTACGTGCTCCAAAAACTCACACGTCTTGAATTAAACAAAGTGAACCGTCTCCTTCTAGCTATCACGAACAAATGAGATCGATGCAAGTGCCCGTCCTCCCACCTGGACACTAACCCCCACTCTTTCTTTATGCTTCGTGCATTACGCCAATCCGATCGTTTTTACCTAATTTGCTTCACTAGCTTAGCCAGGATATATCCAACTACAGAAATACATCACAATATAAATCATATACATAAACAAAAATGAATTCAGCAGTGAGTGATTGACCTGTTTACGTGCATATTTTAGACTTAAAAATAGTCCATGTTCTCAGAACAATTGAAAGAATCATTCGACAACGAAGAAAAAAAGCCCGTTCGACATTGCCACTGCTATACAGCAAGGAAAAGGCAAGTACGTGGTTGGCGTCACAACAGCGAAGCGGTAAGCAAGGCAGGCATATAAAAGGATTGAAAACAATTTACCCGAACTGCATCACAACTATCAATAATTCGTTCCGTGGCACTCCCCCTCGTTGATCCTAAGGTTCATTCTCGTAGATTTGCCGGATTTTGACGAGAGTGGCGAAGTATTCCAGGCGAACACTAAGTGTTCTTAAATACACCCATGGCTCTCGATAGGGACAAGATACTGTTGAAGTGAGTCGGTACTCACCGCGGCTAAAAGCGAAAGAGATTACGGCGGATGGAATGCAGCGAAACGAACTGAATTTTTATTGAATCAAGTGCACACGCAGCATACATGCTCGGAGTAGTGGCTCATGACGATACATTATTATAAAACCAATTAAAAGTCTGATTAGACCCGATACTGGCATTCACGTATTAGGCTCTTGACAATATATTATTTTGAAAAATCTGATTAGATCCGATACTGGCATTCTCGGAATAGGCTTCTCGACGATACATTATTTTAAGAAATTTGGAAGCATAAGGCTTCCTTCGTTAGTGCTAAAAGTCATAGGAAATCATTTAAAATTTAAGAAATCTTAAAACAAAAATCATAGGAAATCATTAAAAATTATAGGAAATCATCAAGTCATAGGAAATTATTAAGTTGATCCCGAGTGGAGATTTTATAGTGTCTGTTTTCAATAACAAAGCAAACGGAGATGCAGAGTTCTCAGTCACGATACATAATGCTCAAGTGCGGTAAAAGATTTTGGTTCAGGGGTATGTGAAATAAAAGAAAAAGGAGAATGTGGAAGCGGTGACACCATCACTGGGAAAGCTACTCCCAGTGCGAGGACAGTTATTAGCGGGAACAATACCTACATTTTCTAAGGGTAACCCAAATTACTACTCGAACCGCAATATGGATGACGAAGGCCGCTACGGTTGCGCAGGCCGCAGGTTCACCAACATAATCCATACTAAACCCGAGCATACGCTCGCACTGCAGTGTAAACAATAATAATAAAAAGAGGATCGATCGTCCCTATGGATCCTAAGGGCAACAACAAAAACAAACTGGCCTACTGTGAGTCTCACACAGCTCGAGTCGACGACATAAAAATATTAAAACCCACACTGCGATTGCGCTAAGTGATTAAGACAAAATTTCGACGCTTATGACTTGGGACGCACGGATTAGGTCGATAAGAGTGTAGAGATACCTATCATATTCCAAAAGCGACCAGATTCTACGAAAACAACTTTATTCATTAATGGGCCCTATTTCGAAATGCCGGCTATGGGGGTTCCAGGTCCCCTAGAGGTCACTCGCCTCTATTACATAACATGTACAAAAAATCAAATTATATCTTCTCATAATATCAACTATATCGTATTCCAAAACACAAAGGACGCGGGTGGCTAATTCCGCTCCTATTCAACTATATCTTATTCCAAAACACAAGGACACGGGTCCGCTCCTGAAACAGTCAACGATGCGGGTTGGCTTGGCCCGATCCTAAAATACAATCAAAATAATATAAACTGATTCCCGGGGCTCTTCTCTTTTCTGCGATACAATTAATCGCGATCTTATATCACTGTCCCCAATGGGGTCACATTCCAACAGGATTTGGGTAAAACGAAAAAGGGGAGGGTCTATAAGTTGGAAGATAGTCATTAGAACTTGAGCATGTCATTGAGTATTAAAATTCCCTCTAATTTATGCTTCGAATTATTTCAATAATCTCAATACCTGATCCCTGCAGTCAGGAACTTGAATAATTTCAATCATGTCACTCCCTCCTATAAGTACTCTATATTTTTCATTAAAAATATTGTTACGAACCAAACGTTCGTAAGAACTTGTCATACATTCATCATTCTCCATTACAGTAATATATACAGATGTTCTATGGATATAGAAGTTCTATGAAGATATAAACGTTCTGTGCATACCTAATAATAAGGGGCAGCATTCGGCACTCGCGGTCAGCTTCTGCTTCAGCTTCCAGTGTCCGGCTCATCTTCTACAAGCACGTCGTAGTGCTCGTCGGCGCATTTATGCGCACGCAGTCAGAATGCTACTCTGCTGCACGATGGTTTGCTATTATGCAAAAGTTATATTCTGAGTTGCAATGCTGCAATACGTCTTCATCGTGGCAGTTTCTCAAGTTGCTACGCAAATAACCGTGTGGTTTATATCGACGCCGAAATACTGAAAATATCAAAGCTCACGACATTTTCTAAGTTTCAGTGATCTTCGGCAATCTACAAGTTCCAGCCATCACGTGTTACTTTTCTACTGCCAGTCGATGGAGTCATCTTCGCATCAGCCTTCATGTTCCAAGACCATGGAAAAATTGTGATCATGGCTCAATCCAAGGATCATGTACAAGTCTGTAACCATCATATCGCAAAATTCACTGTATATTCATGTTCATTAAGACAAATCATTGTCAAACTATGCCATTATTTATTTGGCTGATTATATAAATTATTGCTTATATAACTTATCAAATGAAGCGTACACAGTGTTTCATGTTCATTGCTTTATTTACTGTATGTGTAGAAATTCATTTTGTTTAGTTGGGGGGAACGTCAAAAACTTGACGTTTATACGGGTTTTCTCTTTTTTTATTATTTATCATGTGCCCGTTGTGGACATGCCTCACTTTTGCTTAAAAACCACTTTGTCATTCTGTTTAAAACTTTCGGGGGATTTTTTGGGGAATATGTACTCATTCTTGCAAGAAAGAAAAATCAGTAACTCTGTATATGTAGCATTTAAGGAAACAATTTATGTATTTGTTATATGTGAATAAATGTGTTTGTTACTTGAACTTGCAATAAGTTTAAAAAGATCCCCTGTTCAGTATCTATATGCTTAGTGAAATACCTAAGTCCACACTTCTCCTATGTTATATGGACTCTCCGTCGGTAACAAACATTGCCATCACGGAAGAGAAATCAGATCACTCAATTTGACCAATATTAACCTATGCTGTTTCATATCAATCTAGCTGTGACATTATCTAAAAATAACTTTCACCTTTAATATCTCACACAAAGTACAGAAAATATTCATCATTAAATTCTAAACATAGACGCAGAAAAGAAACTTCGATTGTCATTATTCAAGACAATATCAATCTCATACATTCTAAGATAATGTATTGTTGGTATCTATAGGCCGTTATATAGAACCATGAGCTCAAAAAATACTGCTTCATTTCAGTCATTGAGACTACTAATCTATTTACTTTAAGGATCAAGTTTATTTCCAACAGATGTTTCAACATTAAATGGTTGGCAACATACCCACAGACAAGAGTGGACATAATAACCTTATTCTCTCTTACACTAAAGAATACCAACCAGAAGATAGTACACCACGCACATTACTAAACATGTTGATAGGTCTTAGTCTTTCGCATCTAGTAGATGTAGCACCTATGATAGCCCACCAATTTCTTTAACACATTCAAGACCAACTTTCAATTTTTAATTTCTCGTTAACAGGGACGGCAAAAAAAAAGAAGAGGAGAAAATTCAAAAACAGGGAGCATAATTTACTGTTGGGATTCACTTAGACTGCACCATCTATAAAGAAGAAGCCAACAATTTTCATCTAGTTTTCATGAAGGAAGTACATAATAAATCCAAATTGGAATAAGTTGTTAAAACATTCCAAGTCTGATATGATTTGCGTGCAGTTTGGTTGACAAAGTTCCTCTTAAGTTCAACATGATTCCCCACAAGAATAGGAATTTCATAAACATTTACTTGGAACTTAATTATTTTGAGACAGAATGCAAAAATTACAGATGTTTTTACTACTACATTTACAACAACAACCAAGGCCAACTAGTATTCAAAAGCGAGGCCTCAGAGCAGCCCTATTCCAGGTTATTTACATAATACTGCACCCAAACTTTAAAATTGAAATTAATAATTATATAAGAAACATTTACCCCTGATGTATTGCGCTGTGTAAACATTTTGTGCCAGTTCACAAAACAATTTGACTTCTCTCCACAAATTATTAAGGCTGATTTTACAGTTCAGTATTTTGTAAAATAGTGATAACTATAAAACAATAACACATACCTACAACCATGCAAAATTTAAATGATTGAATAATGCACATTCAAGTGAATTTCTAATTAACAGAATTTAGTATCTACATTTAGTGCTACAATGTGGGAATTTCCATGACATACATTAAGTCCAGACACTTAGACAATACATCAAGGCATAGACTATTTCCACATTGAGCAAACATTTGCAATTAAGTAACTAATACCTGTTGCCATATAAATACTACTTTTAGAGGGAAAATTTACCAAAATTACCTGAAACACATTTTTAATTTCGGGGGATTTTTTGGGGAATATGTACTCATTCTTGCAAGAAAGAAAAATCAGTAACTCTGTATATGTAGCATTTAAGGAAACAATTTATGTATTTGTTATATGTGAATAAATGTGTTTGTTACTTGAACTTGCAATGAGTTTAAAAAGATCCCCTGTTCAGTATCTATATGCTTAGTGAAATACCTAAGTCCACACTTCTCCTATGTTTTATCGACTCTCCGTCGGTAACAGGAGTCATATATTTTTTGACCAGGATCATAACAAGTTCTTGTGCATTCACATTTGTAATCGATATGTTCACATGTACTAATTTCCTCTGAATATTTTCAGCTCAGCCTTGTTTCTGTCGCCGCTTCCACAACTCTGTCTTCTCGTCAATTGGTGAGATAACCATTCAAATTATTGATTTTCCTAGTGTGCCACTCCCCACCTTTTTACCATGACGGGTTCAGAGGAAGACGTTATGATTTGCAAACGTCAAATAGCTACGACTAGATCAAAATTAACTAGGTGCCGCACGCACATAGATAACTTCAACGAAGACAAGGACAAGGCCGACTCTATCGTCAAACTTAAAAATACGTTAGATAATATCTTTAAGGATCATGAGAAATACCAAGACGTGTTAGAAACGCTCACCGGCACTTGTAATGATAAAGACAGGTTAGAGTTCGAAAAGAACTATTACAAACTAGCAGGTCGAATAGGTGAACTTCTTAAGCAAATGGGAAGATCATCCGTTATGCAAAGGCCCATCCATAATGAGTCTCAGGATAATTCGTTTTCACATAGGCCGGTCTTTTCTCAACTACCACGTATGATTCTACCCAAACCCTTCCGTGTTGCGGCTATTTCCGCACTTTTCCTCGTAGTCCGCTCCAAGGCCATGCGCACTCGCAAGGCAAGCATCAACCCGGAAGACGAGCAGTGGTCGCGGGGAAACAGAGGGGGTCTCCTGCTGACCGACGCGCCGTTGCACGTTCTCAGCTGTTCGGAGGAGGGGAAAGGGGTACTCGCGCGCTCACAACACGCACTTCTACCTTGACTTGCAACTTCCCGTTGCTGGCACAACTACGCGAACCTATCTCACGTCGTGCGATTCCTCGTTCTTTCATCAAAACATTCATTAGACATTCCCGATATTTCTTCTTTCGTTGTTCCTGTCGCTACACTTCTTCACGGAACTCCCATTACACTCATATTTCATATATTGCTAATTGCCATGCTGTGTCGGTTTACGATTTTCTCTCCCGAATCACTTCGTCCACACATATTTTAATTAACCACTCGAGCATCACTTGTGGCACTTATTTTACCACTAGACAATATATATTAAAAAATAATTTAAAAAATGATTTCCTTGACCAACACTAGTAATTTAAACAATGAAAATAACAAGAAACGACATTTCCTTATATATTTCAATACTATTTCCTATTTCCACATCTCTAGATTATTACTCATTATCCTCTTACTATGCATTCGGAGTTTCACGATTCTGTATTTCGCTAACCGGCGTATTTGTACTATTTGGTCAGCCTCGCTACGTCGACGTGCGCTAATACTGTAGTTTACAGGCGAAGTCTGTTCCACTATTCAATAAGGCCCCTTATATTTCATATTCAACTTGTTACAATTACCTGGAAAAATATTTGAGACTTCAACATACTTGGTCGCCTAGCCAAAAAATTTCGAATCTGTGGGTGGAATCATACCGATTCTTCACCCGCAGTCCCGCTGCTTGTATCCCTGCATCGCGAGTCTATCTGTATCTTATCCTGTATTTTATCCCGTACATCTTGCGCAATTTTATTCTGAATCGGCTGTGGAAATGTCGTACCTGTTAGTAACACTGGTTCTCGAACGAACACCATTAAGGACGGAGTATATCGCGTATTTTCTTGACGCGATGCATTCTAAGTGAATACAACAAAAGGAAGGAACTCATCCCAAATTTGTCGAACTATCTTAATGATCCTTTCCATTAATTTTTTCAAACGTGTCCATAAATAACAATAATATACAAAAGCTTCCTTCCAACGCATTTCTCTGAGTAGAAATCTACCAATCTTATCAAGTTTCTTACGATGATCAATATTAGACTTACGGTAAAAGTAAAGATTTTTTGTGGAGTTTAGTGTCCGCCGAAACCGTCGCATTTTTGTTTTATCAATTAATTCATGAGCCACTATGAGCACTTTTGTTTTATCAATTAATTCATCTCGTCAGCGTCTTCGCGGACGCGTATCTCGGCGCGCACCTTCAGCGGTGACGGGAGGCCGTCGCTCGCCTCTACGCAACATTCCCGCTAACTCTTCTCTCTTATTCGACAAGTACTCAATCTCCCTTTCGAATTCTTTCTCTTTCTCCTTTGGCGCTGCCTCGCCCGCATATAAAAAGGGTTGTCCAGCTAACATCTGTCCTTCAAGCACTCTTTTAGCGTATTCTATTGCCTCGTCAGGTGTTTGCGGATTCATAGTTACTACTTGACTCACAATATGTGGTCTCAACCCGCGCAAAATATGGGTGACTTTCGCACGTTTAGTCATTTGAGGATCTACTCTTTGACAAATTCGTAACACATCAAATGTAAAAGCCTGCACACACTCCCCCGCTGCTCGCGTACGGCGAATTAACTCAACTTCTGCTAATCTTTCTGTACCCGCCATTCTAAATGCGATTTGAAAATCCTTTGCGACATCTTCCCAATTTATTTCATCCTCCTGATATCGCGTTTTATACACTTCGTACCACTTTAGCGCCGTCCCACTCAAATAACGAGTCTTTAGTAGAGTTATTCCAACGATTCGCGGCGGCTATATTTTGATAACGACTAATATACTCTTCTGGATCTGAATCTCCCAATAACAAGGGTGGTTCTATTCGGGGAATACGTTGCGCTGCCCCGCTTACGCGCTAACCGTCGGCCAATCTTACCGCATTTTCCTGACTCATTGTCAACTCTGAATATTCACTACCACTTAAGTTGGCTCGTACACCTGATGAATTCGGCGGTGCTTCCGCCATGATCTCCGCGACGTCTGCCGTTGACTCGTGGAGATGCCGTCTGCGGACTGCAGAAAATACTCGCGCTGTTCTGGCGACGCAATATACCCGTACACAACAGGTCAACCCTCAACTACAGGTGTACATACAAAAATATTCATTAGTTACATCATATTAAAGATCCGCGATTTCCTCTCACGCCCAGCTGTTTTTTGCATCACATACAGTTCATAGAACAGGAAATGATACCCGGCGCCTCCACCAAGTGATATATTCTTGAAAAGAAATAAGCTTTCTACCCCTCCTATTTTAAGAGTTCTACTCGGCGTACTTCAATATATAGATACAACCCTTCTATATTAGCTATTATCGACCCATTTATAGGTTCGATCTAATTAGTTATTTTTAATATCTATACTTGGTAGGCTACTCGCTAGACTATATGCGTATTGTGAGAGGTGGGAATCGGCTTGGACGTGAGTTCAAATCACGGATCGTGGGCAACAACAGAACACAAAATGCACAATCAAAGAATAACATAAATTTAATACATATATAGTACGTTGGATTCATGAAATCAACTGATTACATAAGCCATTCACCAAACTACTGCATACCAACATATCGTACTCTACAGTTGAGCTCAACACTACAGGAAGTAAGAGAATAAAACAGTCAGTGCTTGAAGAGCACATAAAATGGTTCTTTAACAAGTGTGATGATAATCATTTTATTCTTACACAATCCGCGCAGAAGGCACGTCTTACGGAGTGTCGAGCCCAGTCGACACTCGTTCACAAATAAATGAATACTACGGAGCATGGGCGGCCACCCATGCTCCGGAGTGCACGTTTCCACGTACACTGCTCGTTGCCAGAGATCTTTGTTGTTTGAATTTTGTCCCCTGGAGGGGGGTACCAATCCCATCAAGTTCTTATGATGTCATGTTTATGACGACACTTTTATGGTTGTTTATTGGTTAGTCAAGCTCACGCCACTAAGGTGTGATGCTGATCACCCGAATCCCACGCTTCAAGGAAGACTTCGGAGGGCGGAGGCGGCCAGCGGAAATGGCGAATCGCCTTTCCGCTGCCCAAGATGTGTCTGACTGCAGTCGAAGCCATAGTTGGGGCAGCGAAATAAATGAAACTTTTCCACTGTCTAAGTGGGACCGTAACACAATAAAACTGGGTATTGCTGAAAACTATTTTGGGATTGAAAGCAGAGAACAAGTAAATGCAGCAGAAGGAAATGGAAAGGTTTTTAACTACAGAGTGCTTAGTTATTTTTCCTCAAGACAGTTAATTTCACAGAATCCTTATTAATATAATAAATTTAAAAGTGCAATTATCTCTTAGAAAACACAAAAAATTCTCGATATTTCTATTCATTCCCCCTCCCTCCCAACAAATATCCTCACAAATAACTATGGAAAACCACGTTCATGATATTAGATCATTTCGAGGTTCTCTCTCACTATCACCTTTCTTTAGATATTCCCATTACCATCCATCGATCATTGATTGAATTTCTTTTCATTATTGAAATTTAAAATGTACTGTATCCATCAAAATTTTTTGTCCCTTACACATTTGCAACTTCCAGTAATAGCCAGGTAAATATTAAAAAAACGAGCTGTCAAAAATGATTCCTTTTTTTGCTAAAATTCATCCGTATTGTGGCCGAACGGGGTTGAAAACTATTAATAATGATGAAACAAAGAATTTAAAAGGTAAATGCCTCGGCTAGCTCTTCTCAGGGTTCCACAATATTTAAAAGGGGTACGATTTCTATCCGAAGGAAAAGGACCATGCAATGGTTCCACTTAAGGAAAACGCAAGACAAATAAATCCATTAATAAAAGCTATTTTTAATTGCTAAAAATATCCCTTAATTAAATAAATCTCCCCCAAAAGACACAAATACAAGTCGTCGTCATTTAACGATCCCTTTAATGCCAAAGTGACATTACCACTACTAAAACGCAAACAGAAATTCCCCCAAAAGACACAATACAACTTGATATCATTTAACAATCACTGAATTTAAAATCTGATCTTCTTTAGTTTAATTCACAATAAATCTCTTTGTCTCTTAGCAAAAACAAAACACTGACTTTACTCAATGGCAGGATTCATTTAAGACTACAGTTTGTCTGGGCACTAAGTTATTCAAGAGTTTGTACAATTTTTACGTAATCCGTGCCATTACGCGCAAGCGCAAATACGGTGTTGGTTTATACAATCACCAACAGACGTACCATACCTCTCAGGATGACAATTACCACCGCTAAGTAGGGTCCTCCCGGAGATCAGCCCCTCAACAGTCTGTGAGCCGTCAGCTTCTCGCTAAAAGCCTCCAATGGACACGTCAGCAGCGTTAACTTCTATGCGAAAACTTTGATGTTAGGAAGCTACCACCTGAGCTCCTCTCAAAAAAACTTGTACGATCTGCGATACGTGAGCTGTGAGCTACGAGACGCATGAGCATCTGAGCAACCGCGAAAAACGATGTGATAGAGCTACCACCTGAGCTCCTCCTAAACACTCGTACGGTCTGCGAGATGTGAACTGTCTATGCGAGCTGCATGAGCTACGATGTGAGGAGGCTACCACCTGAGCTCCTCCAAACAAAAAACTTGTACGATCTGCGATATGTGAGATGTGAGTGTGAGCTCAACACATCTAACGCTGCCGAAGAAATCTATGTGAGATGTGAGCGTAAGCTCAACACATCTGAGCGCTGCTAAAAACTTCTATGTGACTCGCGTCAGCATCTAAGCGCTGCGACTGAGAAACATGTGAGCTGCGAAAAATCTACGCGTGTGAGAGCTGTGAGCGTGAACTGCGATGTGAGTGAGCGAGCTGTGAGCTGCACGAACTACGATGTGAGGAAACTACCTCCTGATCTCCTCCGAAAAACTTGTCTATCAAAACGAAATTTGGATTGTGCTGCCTTAAATGGGCTCCATCCCTTCTTTCTCCCGAAAATCTTCAAAATTTTGAATGTCACGTGGCCGAAAACTCCCAATACCGAAATGATTTCCCCTTCTTACGCCTTGATTCTCATTGGAACGTTTAAAGGGCTTTCTAGAATATTCTCAACGACGTTTTAATTTTCAACGCTTTTTCAGCAAGTTTGTACATGTTTTTACCCTGGGCCCATCTGGTGGTTCTGAGGTTGGGTGGGACTTCCTCCCCCATCATCTTGCTAGCTTCCGATTTCTAAACCCTCATAAATTTTTTCATGACGCGAAAGGAGCCGCCGACCCTGGTGCCGCGCTCTGGGTGTGGTCGCCAACCCTCCAACCGTCATTCGTTTAAATTTCTACTCTTTAAACGTCAAAATTCCGCAACATGGATGATTAAATTTGTAATTATTATTCAAATCTCACAGTATGTATCATTTTAAGAATTTCAAGACACGATTCAAGAATGTACTTTCTTCTCAAGTCGAGTTGTGAAAAGCGGGCAAAAAAACAAAACAAAATCAGTAATATTAGTTAAATATACGATTATTATGAATAAACAGGAAAATCTAAGACAAATTTTCTAAAAAATGAAAAGTTACAGACATATATATGAGTACAAACTTTCAGTTTTGATAAAGGGGGTAAAATAATCAAAACACAATGACCTTTTCCATCTTCGCAATGAAGTATTACATTACATTACAGTTGAAAAATATTACATTACATTACAGTTAAAAGCCAAGGCTAAAATAGAAAATCAAAACATAAATTTATATATCGTAATATCAATTATACAGTAATCCATTAAAAAATTACTTTTAACCGATCAGCAGTTGTGAATTGATTCATATTATGGTTGATTTGTGATGAGAAATTTTTTCAACTTTGAACGGACGTAAATCGAAAAAAAAGTGCGTTAATCTGGTTTTTACCGGAAGTTATTACAATTCCATAAAAAATGTTTTTGTGTTTCTTCCCTTTCTAGCAGCAACATATTCCATCTTTTCTTTAACTCGATCCACCTGTCACCCGCCCTTGGATATGCCTTCCTTTCTTTCTTTCCGTCGCGCAGGCGCCTCCGAACCCTGCCGTCTCCTCAGCCGCTGATGCTTATCTGGGACAAGTGATGCATGTGCGGGTCGCCACTGGACCAGACGGCGCCTCCGTCCCCACCCTCCGCCGCCGCGACGGCCTTCTGCGTGCGACAAGACAGCGGCAAACGTCGAATTCCACCCTGTTCGGTGGATGGCCACCAGGACTGGTTTTCTCTCTAAAACAATGTTTTGGATACAATTCGCTGAACCCACGGGGGAAAGTAATGTACTTTAATTCGACTAATCGTATAATAAGCGTGTACATTAATACATGATGGTATAAAGAACTTGTAGTCCTCGACATACAAAGTAAATTAATATGCAAATGTCCCAGAAGAAATTAGTTCCCTTTTCTGCGTAACCGAATGGAATAATTTATTCTAGTGAAGTACTGTACTTTAGAGTATTATACAATGTGTCGGCGATTTCCTATTATTTCATCTTTCACCTTTTCCTTTCCGAAATTTTAAAATTACAACAAGAAAAGCTACTTGACTCATTTTTTGAAAAGGATATTACTTAACCAGTCGAGTCCTAACAAATCACTGCTCGGTCGCGTCTAAACATGCTGGTATAAACAATACTCGTTGAGTTACGTGATGCTCTATTGTGCATTATCATGTACTATTCATAACTTTTTTTTTTGTGGGGCTTTAGGGCTCGTCAACATCGAGGTCATTTGAGCCCATCTATTCATAACTGTTCTGATGTCCTGTTCACATTGTTTAATGCTATATATGAAACAGAGTGTAACTTGCCATTAACTAGAAGATGGGGGAAAGAAGTATCTTCCATATTATCCCCGTATATAACATAGTAAACTACTTACAAACTGTATAAGACCACATGAGGAAGGAATATAAATTTTATTCTCCACAAGCAAAGAAAAAGAAAATTTACACCATTCTATTAATTATGATGAAGGGTGGCAGTGGCAGCAGCGGATAAGACATGGTATTTACTGAGAAGTTGTAAAAGCCTTAAACTCGAACTCAGGGTTGGATAATGGATGAATCAGAAATACTCTGCTGCGGTATTGCAGACGATAATCATAGCAAAAAAGAAAATATTGTAATCTTAAAAATTAATATTGGGGTGTGAGGATATTATTAGGATGTAAACACAAAATTTGAGAAAGCTTAAATTTTTCATATCGATAGCTTCAATACTCGTTAACAAATTACATTAATGTCCATTAATATTTTGTGATTTTGTAAAATAAATTTTCAAACCAATTAAAGATGTTTGATTTTATTCTAATGGATGACTTCCAGATCAAGTTTTCAGTATGATAGCTTGAACGACCAGTACACGACTCTTACACCCCGCAACCCAGTGACTTTGTTCCAATGAAACCAGTTCTTTGAAATTATGAATGCATACAAATGAATGTTTTTTGACGGGAGATTGTAAAAGAACTGTGACATCGTCGCTTTTATAGGCGACAAAAACCAGCGCTCCTTAAGATTGCTACAATAAAAATGAAAAGAGGAATAATTTCGTTTTCTTCTTTCATGAAGATGGTAAAATGCAAGACAACTACTAACAAATGAAAAAGAAAATTTACACCAGGAAATATGTACTTGTTTGTCCAAATAATTTTTAATAGTGATACTTCATTCAATAAATTTGTAAAAGATTTCTTATTTCAAACAAGGATTAAATTTATCTTGATCCTTTTTGTGAAGTCAACATGCTTGTATTACATATAATATTATATAAAGTACAATAGTACATCTTACAATATCATTCTTGCTGAAGATGTTTTGGTATGTGGAAAATCAGTTACAGTACAGCACAGTACAGTAGACTACATCGTTGTGGCACTGGTACTACTGAATGGCACACGTGCATCTTGTTGAACATCTATGAACATACAATTTTTAATAAATGAAACAAGTACAGCAAAACTATAAATAATAGTTTATTATTGGAATTATCAAATAATATGAAACTAAAATTGTAACTGAAAATATACAAATGATCTGGTTTTAGAAAGTTTTTGGAACAGACAATGACATGCCCTATAATTGCTTACTGTCACCAGAGAAGTCCATTTGAGGCAGATCCTGCTGTCTTGTTCATGAATCAACCAATGTGCATTATGCACTGTTGTAGTCCAAGTGGCTTTTTGCAGGGTGCCAGGACTGTGCAAGGCTAATGAACACTTGTCAATACCGCACTCTCATCCTATTGGTTGTCACCCAACAGACTTATCTGGTGCCGCTTACAATAGGTACTTTTTAAAAATTTTCAGGANATACCGCTTACAATAGGTACTTTTTAAAATTTTCAGGATGGGTTGAGGCTCCCATAACCCCCTCTCTAAAGCTGCCCGTGGGGTTCGGCAGTATCTTAACGAAAAATTACTAGTTACTACAGTTAACTTTACAGTCAGCAGCATGGTTTCTTTAAGTACAGTAACCAAAAGACTGTAATTAAATATTTTACATTATAAAATAATGTGTCCTTAAAGTGATTTGATTCTTATATTCTATTACTGAAAAATCTATTTCACTTGCTAGGTAGACCTATTAACATCAACTTAATTTTACCCATTTCTTCTCATGAGAGTCGAAATCAAATTCTCTTTGATAATTCACAAGCAGAATGTACAGAGGAGATGTATTCAACAGATTGTTCTATTATTACTCACAGAAAATCAATTTTGATCCTGCATGATTTGTTGGGTTGAAAACCAGCTTGTCCCTTCTGATGGTTTCCTCCAATGTAACCATTATTCTGTTTAAGATGGTTGCTAAACATTTTATTTAAGACCACAGGTATGTCTATATTCCATGATATCCTTTTCTTTTAACTATTACACATTCTTCCTACAACTTGGGAAATTGCTCCCTTTGCCAAATTTGCAGGAACACTGACAAAAGTATGTCATCTGTTACATGCGAGTTTATTTTCAAGTTTTCTAAGCTTATATTAACAGACTTTACTATTCTTCACAGTTTTAACGGCATCAACGGAAGAGAACTGTGAGTTGATATACCACACAACCAAGCCAAAGATTGCACATTGTCTTGGTTTGCTGAATTCTGTGCTTCTTTAGCTTTACTTCTGGTGAAAAATTGGTTACAAAAAAAGTACTTTCATTCATCCTTAACTTCAAAATTCCTAACAGTAGATGCTGATCTGATCTCGTATCCACTCTTCATTATTTCAGACATCTAATAATGAGTTTCCCCAATTTTGAATCATCATGCAAATGTGATCAATTTGATTTTGTTCTTTATATTCTTTATCGTGGATCACCCATGAGACCTCATGGCAATCTTTATGTGGAAAGATAGCCTTTCAAATTTTTAATCCATGCCTTTCACAGCTTTTGATTAATAGTTCCCCATTTTCATTGCTATTTTGCAAGCCTTGCTCACCCCATTATAGTCTCAAGGTCTTGATTATATTCCCCAACTGAGTATTACCCTTTTCTACTACAATATCTCATTTATAAACACTGGATAATTCAATCCAACAAACTGCAGAAAGTTTCTTTGTTTTCCTCTTCCTCTATTTGTGCATAAGAGAATGAATTGTCATTACACATACAGTACAACTCCTCTTAAACAACATCGGATCAACAAGACCTCAGATTAACCAGCCTATCCTGTGGAACAGTTGTTTTTTTTTGTTTTTTTCGGAAGACGAGTCTTTGCTGCAAAGTAAAACAGGATGATGTGGTATTAGGTGTATTTGTTTAATTTTTTCAAGTTTGTTTGTGTATTCACATACAGTTCAATACAATGGGTAGTAATGAAGTTTCATTTTCTTGTTTATTCATGATAACCTGATGAAATTATAGACTCTCTTTGAACAACAATCATTTTTCACTGGTTCTTAACCAAACTGGTAACCAACCAGGGTCTCAATCCCGACCAGACTGGTTAAGAGGGGTTCTATTGAATATCAATGCTTCAAATTAAGAAACTTATTCAAATTTCAAAATGTTTTCTAAGACCTCAAAGGTATACAAACAAAATTATGTACATAAGTTATAAAAATAAAGCATGTCGATAGCTCTTGAGACCAATGTGCACGTGGAGAATCAAAGATGACAAAACATACTAATAAATATGAAAATTATAGAAATTATTTAACTCTGTTCACATTTTGTTTAACAAATAAATAGAATAATTCTAATTTAATACATAGAATATTTAAAAACTCCGCCCCTGCCGGTCCAAAGTCCAGGTCTCCATTTCACAAGTGACGGGGGAGGAGGAGGGAGACAAGTAACACCTCTTTTAAAAAAACCTTGGTTCAGCTGGCCCGGCTGATAGTACCTCGAGAGAGTACGGCAAAGACCTCAACAGCAGTGAAGGTGGAGAAGGCGGACTTCGGTACTGGCAGAAGAGGTGACTCAGAAGTGGAACTCCGAGCTTAATGGGACTAGAATCTTTCAGTCAAAACTTAATTAACACATATCAACATGGAACTTGCAACTTCCAAAACTAATGACCTCAGTGGTTCAAATTCCACGGTTGAGAAACTGCAGTTCAGATTCTGGGGAGACCACAGAAGAGTGCAAAAAAATAGTAAAATGACGCTGACACATCACAGAAACAAAATTAAACAGAACTTACGACTTTGGATAATGACATTTAAAGTCTCTCTTTTGAAAGTAGGAAAACTAAAGAACATCCTAGATAACACCAGAAACTGTAACATCAAAATTATTGCCTTTCAGGAATCACATTATACAGATGAACATTCTTTTGACTCAAGGTTACACAATATATTAAGGAAAATCAGGAGAATGATACATGCCCAACTGTCCACAATTTGGAACAGGTTTTATAGATAAATCAACACTCAATTCAGTCTCTACATTCAATTCTTACTCAGGACGCATATCCACCACAACAATCAAATCAGTGAACAAGATTAACACATTAATCTGTCACGCACCATCCAAAATCATCAACAAGGAAGAACCAGAAAAAGCGGAGGAATTCTGGAACCAACTAGACAACATAATGCAAAAGATCCCCAAAAATCACGTTAAAATTCTCATGGGCAATTTTAACACAAATTGGTATAGAAAAGAACTTTAAGTATTAGGTTGGCAAATGGTCAGGACACAAACAAACAAACCGTAATTTTATGCGACTCATTCAACTCTGCAGAAGCCACGATTTGTTCAAGTCAACTTTCTTTAAGAAGAAACCTTCCAAAACAAAGACTCCGAGTTGCCCCAACACATTATTAGGAGAGTTCCAACTGGATCATGTCATGATATCCCGTGTAAACACAGCAGAAATCATGCAACTCAAAGTCCTGAGAGGACTAGACTTAGATTCTGATCACTATCCCACAAAATTTTCTTTATATATTATTCCGAAAAAAAAAAAAAAAAAAGTAAATTCAAATTGAAAGCTCCACATCACAAATATGACTTGCAAAATATGAAAGAGAATACACAATTCGCAACAGAGACAGAACAATTAAGCCCACAAAATTGGGAATAACTCCAAAAAGGACTTGTACAAATAGCAGAAAAAGTAGCACCACGTTCCAAAACATGAAAATATGTACCGTGGTCGGACGAATGTGACCAGCTTATTCAACTCAGACAACAGGCTTGGAAAAACTAGTCGAGCAATAGATGGGAAAAGACCCTCCAAGATCTCAAGGATGTCAGGAAAACTGTAACAAAATCGATAAGGAGAATTCGGAAACAAAATGAAGATGCAAAATTATAAGAAATAGAAGAACAATTCAAGGAACTTCTATAAAACATTAAAACAGAAAATAACTAAATATTCTCCACTGTCGCTTCAATTTAAGGATGACGGGGAATTTGCACACTCAAACAGTAAAATTTATTAAATCTTAGCCAGTTACTTTTCCAAATTACTCAATTGCGAAAAATCAAAAGAAACATTCTCTTTCAATCCCACTTGGCGAAACACAGATTCAAAACCACCAAGTGTACAGGAAATCAGAGAAATAATAGAATCATTGAAAAATAATAAAGCATCAGGAGAAGACCAAATCACAACAGAATTATGGAAACACAAGGGAGAAAATTTTATCATAAAACTGAAGGATAATCTAGAAGAAATCTGGCAAACTGAAACAATCCCTGGGGAATGGAAGATAGCTATCTTACACCCTCTACACAAAAATGGCATTGAGACAGACCCTAACAACTACCGTGGTATTTCACTGCTTCCAGTTACTTATAAAATTCTGTCTAAATCCCTTCTCAACCATGCGGAACCTAAAGTAGATCCCCAACTTGACGAATATCAAGGCGGATTTCGGAAAGGAAAATCGTGTGCAGAACAAATTATTAATCTGGAAAACTCAATGAAATACTTCTACAATACATCAACCAAAAAGTATGACATCACGTTTGTGGACTTTAAAAAGGCATATGACATTATAGATCGAGAATCTCTCTTCGAAACGCAAGCAGAATTTGGACTATATCAAAAATCAACAAACATCACAAAGGAAACACTTACTGAGACCTAATCTAAAGTTAAATTTATGGGAGAACAAAACAAAGGATTAAAATAGACATGGGAGTACGGCAAGGACACAGTCTTTCTCCTCTACTTTTCAATTGCACCTTAGAAAAGGCAGTAAAAGAATAGAGAAAAGCAGGGACTCCAATACATCAACAAGGACCAAAAGTCAAAGGTGTGAGTTTGGACTGTTTAGCCTTTGCAGATGATATGGCACTAATTGCAAAAGACATTCCAGATGCACAAAAACAACATGTAATATTACAACAATCAGCAAAAATCAGATTGCAAATTTCATTTGAAAAAAAAAAAAAAAAAAAAAAATGACATACCAAAACAGCCCCATGGGAACTTAAAATTGGCAATAACAAAGTATCCTGTGTTAAAGAATTCAAATACTTAGAAGAATGGATTACTGAAAATAACAATGAAAAGAAATCCATAAAAGCAAGAACTCAGAGAATGAAAACCGCATTTCAATTAACAAAAAATATATTTAACAAAATATTCTTGTCATGGAACTGCAAAATTCACCACTACCAAACAGTGGCCGAACCGGAAGCACTCTATGCACCAGAAACACTTAACCTTCAATATAGAACATTAAAACAACAGTTAGAAGTTCAAGAACACAAAATTATGAGAAAAATCCTTGGCCCCAAAATCAAGAATGATATAAATTTCCCGAAACCAAATGAAGAAATGTACAAACAAATTCCCAAAATTACAGATTCAATACAAATGTGGAGAATCCAATTTATGGGACATATAGAAAGACTGGATTCCAACAGGTTAACACATCAGATTCACACCTTTTTGAAAAATTAAACCACCAGGTCAAATTGGTGCAAACAAACACAAAAGGACCTTGAATAATTAGGATCTTCAAAAATACAATATCGTGATATAATTAGAAGAAATTATTAAATCATGGGGTTTCGAGGAAAAGAAAACAAACAAAAATACATGGTCTGAGCAACAAAACCAGACCCACTTGTTGTGTACGAGGGATTACTGGGCCAAAAAGAAGGACAATAAGTCACACGGTCCTAACAATTGATTTTGCACTGTCCTAAGCGACCCATTCGCGAAGAAAGAGAATATTATTTAAATTAAACTAGTTAATCATATTAACTCTAACCACTCAGAGTTCTGTTGAATATATTAAGTCATTTTTACAGTTTTTGCTCACAATAAATTATTTGTATCATTCATTTATTTCTTTTGTTTATGTTATAAAGTCAAACTCTCTACCAACAGTAAAGCTATTATGGAAGGGAGTCTCTCCTTTGATGCCAGAATTCAAGTCCCAAGGAAGATTTACGATCAACTTTATTGTCAAAAAGCAGTTACAAACTGTGTATGACCATGTGGATGACAATAAACTAATTTACTCTCCAGAAGCAAGCAAGGGACCATCCCATCAATTCTGAACAAGGGTCCTAAGGCAGAGGTGGATTTAACATTTCAACACACTCCTAACAATAAACATAGTTTGGATATAAAAATCAATCAATCTGGATGTCATTACCATTTGTTGTTTGTGCCCTTCAAAGCAGTGGAACTCCAACACTTGAATTCATCATCATCTCCACATGCATGCTATTGTCAACAGGTAGGTGTCTCAAGGGAATCCAGTCAAAACTCGAGTTTATTTCAATAAACTTTTCACTGCAAACGAAATAGAACTTGCATGTCAATGAGAACCAAGCCTTTTTATTGCTTTAATGAAGTTTAACAATCCAATAGCCAAATCAATGTAATCACAAAAGAAAATGTTTGCAAAGAAAACTATGGCACGAACAAACAAATGCTACAGAGTATTATACTGGACTCTCCAAATGCAATTTTCAAATCCATCTTTGATAATATACTGTTAAAAATATTATATGGGGAAAGGATACAAACAAAGAAACGTACAGCTCTTTGCCAGTACGGGAAGAACGGGACCACATGATTCATGAACATGAAAGACTTGTGCTTACTAATACTATAAATATGAAAGAGCACTTATGTTTGATGAGATATCACATATAAATTATTCTTCATGAAATTCAGCTCAGAGGTCAGAAACGTTCACAGAAAATGTTACAAAGTCTAAATTTCACATTTTGAATGTTCTGTTACCTTATATTGAAATTAAAGAAAAAAATCAATAAATAAAATAATTCATATTAACTTGATAAATGTTTTTCAGTGCTTCTCTCGTTTTTTATCGTTGGTTCTCATTAACTTCAAAACTGCATAAAAATGAAATATGTAGGGGATCGATAATGATGAGTAATCTAGAGATAGAGCTTCATGGAACTCATTGATTTACAAAAGAGTTGAATTGCATAAATATTTGGGAACAACCTTGGACATGAATATGAAGTGGGATATACATATAAAGGGTCATTAATAGCACTAATTACTTATTATTTGCTTTTTATAAATTAAAAATTTTGCAGTGATAATAAGGTTAAAATTTTCATTATTATACCGTGCTGTTTTTCATATTGTAGTTAGTTATGGAAATTGTGCTTGGAGTGGTGCTTAAAAGAATGTCATGGATAAAGTTTTAAATGTATGTATGTATGTATGTATGTATATGTGTGTGTGTATGTATGTTGTTGTTTTTTTTAATGTGGGGCTTTACGGTTCATGTCGACATCAAAGGTCATTGGAGCCCGAAAAACTTGTAGAGGTAGGGAAAATGCAGTTACGCACTAAGGAGAGCCAACATAACTCCCCCCGCGTGTGGGACTCGTCTAATGATTCAACCCTACCCACTAAAAACCCTCCTGAGTTACAATAGATCCAAAGATAAATCAAAATATAAGAAAAAAATTGCATGAAAGCATTCTAAAAATCGAAAATAAAGAAAAGAATAAATTTCGAGAAAAAATAAACTAAATTAAATTTAAACAAATTTAAATCCTAACCCTCCCGAGAAATTGTGGGAGGAGCCCCGTTTCGTTTATGGATTTGAGTAAAAACATACGAAGATAGATCAGATACTGTTCCAGAGGCCGATTTCTTGAAGGAATCTAAAAACGCGCATTAAAATCAGTTCATTTTGTCCCAACATAATGTTCAAACTGTTCGGTAGATTGTGTCGCTGTCGGCTGGTACTAAATTTGGGACACTCCAGAAGAAAGTGTTCCACGGTAAGAATCTTGTTACAAGTTTCACAGACGGGGGGAGGTTCACCGCGTAAGAGATGACCATGGGTAAGATAGCAGTGGCCAATACGAAGGCGTGTAAGGATTACTTCTTCACGTCTGTTCGCACGGGATGATGACACCCAGGTCTTAATGGAGTCTTTTACCTTTCTCAGCTTGAAGGCGCGAGTTTCCCATTCGGCTTCCCATGTCCCAAGAAGAGACGATCTTATTGCAACCTTTGAATCTGACGTAGGAACAGATAAGAGGTCAAGGACTGTCCTCTGGGTTCCCCACTTCGCTGCTTCATCAGCTTCTTCATTACCCATAATACCCACGTGCCCAGGAACCCAACAAAGGACTATTTCAAAATTTCTAGACACTAGAGGGCTTATTAGATTCTGAATTGTCAGCGTAAGGGTGTCAGAAGTGTACAGTGAAGACACTGACCACAGAGCACTAATGGAGTCACTACAGAGAACCACACGCCGTATTGAAGATAGCTGAATGAACTTCAGCGCCTCAAAGATTGCAAATTTCTCAGCAGTGTACACGCTGCAAAAAGAATGGAGGCGGAAAGAACGTGTGGCCTTATCGCAGTGGAAAGCAGCACCAACAGAATTATTAATTGCTGAGCCATCAGTGTATATGAACATATGATCCAAATAGAGGTTTCTTAGTTCTCCAAAGTGCTGTTGAAACACAACAGCTGGAGTGTCTTGCTTTGAAAGGTGAGATAGCCGAAAGTCAATGGTTGGTTGCATGAGGGACCAAGGTGGTGTGAGAAAGTGTGGGTATTTCACTGGGGGAGGTAGTGTGATAAAATTTTCATCTAGCAGTTTTTTAAACCGAACACCCGCTGGGCGGGGTAACGAAGGTCTTGCAGCGAAAGATGTAATAAATTTCGGCGAATGAAGGTGTTGCCGAGTGGGGTGACTTGAAATCCCCATCAGTTTCACTCCGTAAGATCCAAGTAGAATGTCACGTCTCCTGTTAAGAGATGGTTCGCCAGCGTCTACTAGCAAGCACTCTATGCGACTAGTGCGGAAAGCACCAGTTGCAATGCGGACTCCTGCATGATGGATACTGTTAAGTGTCCTGAGTGTCGACGGTGATGCGGAGGCGTATACAATACTGCCATAATCTAATACAGACCGTACGAGACTTCTATACAGACGAAGAAGGCAAGTGCGGTCTGCGCCCCATGATGATGCGCTTAAGCAGCGAAGGAGATTGAGGGACGAATTACAACGGGATTGTAGATTTCGGATGTGATTGCGCCAAGTTAGTGTGCGGTCGAATGTGAGACCCAGGAATTTTGCGGAGTCAACGAAGGGCAGACGTTGGCCCCCAAGAAAAAGATTTGGATCATTATGGAGATGGTATATCCTACAAAAATGCATGCAGCATGACTTGGATACAGAAAACCTAAAGCCGGTAGACATGCTCCACTCGTGTAAACGGTTTAAAACCAATTGCAGTTGCCTCGCGATGACAGAGATGCTGCTAGACGAACAATAGATGGCGAAGTCGTCAACAAAGAGAGACGCATGTACCGGTTCTCGAACCAATGACGCAATGCTATTTATGGCTATGGCAAAGAGAGTGACGCTCAAGATTGAACCCTGTGGGACACCATTTTCCAAAGGGTGACTCGATGACAAATAAGTACCAAGGCGAACGCGGAAAGAGCGTTGTGATAGGAAGCTCTCCAGGAACATAGGAAGACAACCACGGAATCCCCACGTATGCAATGTGCGTAAGATTCCGTATCTCCAGGTTGTATCATAAGCCTTGTCCAAGTCAAAAAATACAGCCACGAGGTGTTCCCTTAATACAAAAGCTGATGAGATGGTAGATGACAACGCAATAAGGTGGTCTAGCGTTGACCGCTGTTTTCTGAAACCACATTGGATAGTGGACAGAAGGTTCCGCGATTCCAGAGACCAAACAAGGCGACGATTTATCATTTTTTCTAACAATTTGCAAACGCAGCTTGTCAGAGAAATCGGTCGAAAGTGTGACGGGTTCGAACGATCTTTGCCCTCCTTCGGAAGTGGAATGATTATGGCCTCACGCCATTGAGCAGGGACGGTATGCTCATTCCAAATAAAGTTATATAACTTCAGAAGGAATTTTATGCCTATCTCTGGAAGGTGTTTTAGCATCGCATTATGTATTTGATCAGGACCAGGGGCTGTATCTTTCAAAGACGCAAGGGCAGAGGTCAGTTCCGTCATTGAGAAAGGAATGTTGTATTCCTCGTCTCTGGAACTGGAGAAATCCAAACAACACTTTTCCGCGCGAGCTTTCTGCTGAAGAAACGTTGGAGAAAAACCGGAGGAGTTAGAGACTCTTTCGTAGTGAGATGCAAGTTCCTCTGCGATGACTTCGGGTGAAGTTTCGACCCGTCCATTGATATTGAGACCAGGGATGGTAAATGAGGACCACGTACCTTGGATCTTCCGAACTTTCTGCCATACGACTGATGATGGAGTACGGCTTGTAAGAGATGAAATGTAAGCCTTCCAGGAGGAAGACTTACTTTCTCGAAGAGTTCGTTTTGCTTTGGCTCTGCATCTTTTAAACTCAATGAGATTATCAACAGTGGGATACTTAGCTAGTCGCGTTAAAGTTTTCTTTCTAGCGCTGACCGCTTTAGCGCAATTTGAATTCCACCATGGAACAGGGCAATGACTTGGATTACATGACGATTTTGGGATGGCAACATTAGCGGCTTTTAAAACCGCGTGGATGAAATGGGTTGCCGTAGCATCCACATTGGCGAAAGGTTCTTCGCAAAGATTGATGTTGCGTTAAACACATCCCAGTCTGCGTTTTTCAAAATCCACTGAGAGGGGCGTGAAACCGAGGCACAGAAGACGTTAAAATGTAGAAGAATCGGGTAGTGGTCACTCCCATACAGATCGTCGAGAACTGTCCAGTCTAAGAGCGGGGAAAGAGAGGAACTACAGATGGCTAAATCTAGCACCGAGAATGTCCGGGAAGCTGTACAGAAATAGGTTGAGTGGCCCGTGTTAAGGAGCACTATATCTCGGCTGTCTAACAGTTTTGCAATAATATCGCCCTTTGGGCAGTTGTGTAAAGAACCCCACATGGATGTTATGGGCATTGAAATCCCCGACGATAAGAAATGGGGAAGGCAACTGGTGCATCAGACCGACAAGATCTTTCTTCGTGAAAGACTGGCCGGGGGGGAAATAAATATTACAAACCGTAAATGTAAGGGATGGTAGGCTCACCCTCATACATACGGTCTGAAAGACGCTTGATATAGTGACTTCTTTGGCATAGACTGAAGCGTCTACGAGCACAGCGACTCCACCGTGTGCCCGCAGGCCGTCTTCTAAGTCTGCCCTATAACAAGTATAGCCACGAAGGTGAAAAAAGTGTTTTGGCAAGAGATGGGTTTCTTGTANGTCTGCCCTATAACAAGTATAGCCACGAAGGTGAAAAGAGTGTTTTGGCAAGAGATGGGTTTCTTGTAGACATTCAGATTCCAGGAAAGAATAGCCATGGTCTGGAGTTTATTTGCTCTTCCTTCGATGTTTGGATTTTTTTCTGTTTATGACTTTAAAGTCAGACCCCGTTGTGGTTACCTCNGGTGATCACTGCTTGGGTGATCACTTGCGGACATAGCAAGTCCGCTATTTCTGCTCCTTGAGCGCCGGCGACTAGAGGAAGCAGATCCGACATGAGAGTCTGACTTCAATGCTTCGGTTTTTCGGGGTTGAGGGGAGCGAGTTCTTCGCCGAGGACGACTCCGAGATTGTACTCGGGGAGATTGCTTATTCTTTGGTGTCACTTTCAGGGTGATGGTTGATGTTGAAGTTGAGACAGATACTGAGTTTTTCTTGGGTGGTGCCTTATATTTTGTTGGTATGAGGATTTTGCACCCCATAAATTCGTCTGTTAAGGCAGTGGAATCATCCAATGATGCCTGATTACCGGAATCACACATCTTGGGTTTGACGATGTCTGCCAAAACCACCTGACAGCCAATAGAAACTGTAGATGGTTTCGGTGCGGTGACTGCTGCTGCGAAAGATTTACTCATGTTTATTGGATTTTTGATAAGATACCGTCGTCTGGCCTCCGGGAAAGACACTTTTTCCGTAACGCGGATTCTTTGAAATGTTAATTAATAAATTGGATCAAGGGTGTTTCAGTTGTTTAATTTCAATAATATTTGTTATCATGTTTGTAATCACTTCATTTCACATTTATTTTCGCTGCATATTCTACACATCAAAGTTTCGCTTTATATTATAAACATTGTCTAAGACCTAATAAAATGTACATTTGTTCAGTCAATGTCAATAGCAAAAATTAATATTGTAAAGAAATGTGTCAGGACTCTCCACCTATGTTTTTCGCTTTTTGTTGATATTTTTCTTACTTTGTATTTGTATATTAGTTACTATAATAGGTTTTTATTTTAGTAGATAAATTTCTTGGTATTTAATTATTTTTAGTTTTTAAGTAGCCAGCCGATGTATAGGCTTGCTGCATTTTTGAATAACTGGATGATTGTAATAATAATAACTGAACTGAATGGAGCTAGTAAACTATGCGCTATGGCTTATATTAACAATTTTATTAGCACAGTGACTTAAATATGTAGCATGAACAGGTTGCATTTATAAATTTGCAAATAATGACTCTTAGAAATATTGAGACAAAGCCAAGAGTAAATTAATTGAGTTTCTAGCATATGGGTGTACTGTTCAAGTCCCAAAACCATCAGAGAAAACTATTGCTTATTTGTATTATGCAGAGTTAACCACTGGGGAAGAGATGAAAAGCTACAAACTGCTTCATTAATTATTTTGCATGGGGAAAGTATCAAAGAATTAAAAACTATAAATTACCTAAAAAACTAGCTCATAAAAATATAACACTGTCGTCAAATGAAGAAAAACTTACAGAAATATTTTCATATGGCATATTTTCAATTTAAATTGAGGAGGGTAGCAGGGGAAGGGCAGTTACCATCTGTATAATTTTGAAATAATAATAATAAATTTATTGTCAAAAAACAGTACAAACTGCGTATGACCATGTGGAGGACAATTTACTCTCCGGAAGCAACTAAGGGACCATCCCATCAATTCCGATCAAGGGCCCTAAGGCAGAGGCGGATTGAAATCCAATCTCTGTTTCTACTAATTAATAGATTACCACATGGGGTTTTGTATTTGAAACCATAAATGATTGCAATTAACTCCATGGTTAGCCTATTGCAGAGATATGTGCTATCATTAGAAAAGTGCTACTGGCTATTTACTGAATGTGATGAACTGACTTTGTTCTTCAAACCAAATTACAAGAGTTAATTAATCAAGACAAATGAAAATTTATAACTATATACTTATACAGGATTGTTAGAAATTTACCATACACAAATGCATTTCACCCCTATTTTACTGTCATGATTTTCTTTAGACGGATCTAGACATAAATTTATAAGTAGTACATTTATATAACAAGTAAAAATAAGTCATGACCATATAGTTAATATGAAAAATATAATTCTACATACCTTAATGATTAGAAAGTAAAAATCAGAATAAATAATTTCAATTTATGTTTGGGACCAATTTTAATTTTTTTTATTAGATGAATATGATCATAAAGCAAATTCAAACTCCATGTAACAAACAAAATAGTTACATACAACAGTTTATGGTCAAAATATTTCTTCTGCAATATTGTTTGTTTAGCTTCATCTATATTTAAGCCAGTTTACTGTCCTCCCCAGGGTCAAACATAATTTGTAACTCCATTTTGGACAATTAAGTATTTATAAATGTATTCTCACATTCTTATTTTTATAAATCATAAATGTTATCTACTTTTCGATTAAAGAAATGTGTTGTCTCCATTAGAATGCAAAAATACTTGGGAAACTTATACAAAAGTCACTATAATGAAACAATAAGTTAATATGTCGTTCCTGATTATAAATTAAGATTTAAAATTTTTATATTCACATTAATATTATATTTTAAAACAAAGTCATTGTGTGATATATCACATGAAAGCTGACGATATTCTAAAGAGAATGCTTCTTTTATTTTTTAAATAGCTTCATGCTGGACTGATATATTTAAATTTAAACATAGGTAATTCATTTAAATTTATATACTTTTGCAAACAAATGGCATTAGATAAATCATTAACATAGAACACTTATTCTTACTTTACGCTACTGAGCATGTGTCAGAAATGATAAGAAGATAGAAAGATATGAGGTAAAAAGATATATAAAACTGGATCACTTGATGTGGAATGACACATGTCAGTTCTTGTTTCTTCATATCTGACCTTTGGTGGATTAATTGACTTGTTCTAGTTATAATTATGGCTGCCATGCAGCTGAAAGGTCCTTATGACAGGTCCTCAATAAGAATGACCGAGACAAAATCTTTTACTGTTTGTCATGTAGTGGTATATTAAATTGTTGGTTTGTCCATGACTTTTCATCCTTTTCATCACAGAATAATTAGAATTGAAATTAGGAAATATCAAAATCATCTTTTAACCCCAAGTATTCAATACTGCCATGAAAAATTTGCCAGTATAATGTCAGATTTTCTTGTTTGCAAGATTGTGGATTACCTCAAGTACGTCATCACTTGCAGATGGAACTGTGTTTTTTTCTTAAACTACACTGAGTGTGGCACATTAACTCGTTCCAAAAATCTGAAAACAATAATTTTGAATTAGTAATTACTTTTTCAAAGTTTTATAAACATTGAAGAGATTCTTATTGGTTTGTAATTTTCTATCATTAACTTGAATATCTGATAGATATTTATTGTACAGATGGAGTTTTTTTTATAGATGAATCTCACTTAACTTTCAGAGCATCTGAGAAATTACATTTATCATTCATTTAGCAGTTTATATAATGTTTTGTGTTTTAAAGTAGAGATGGGGTATGTTTGTTTGATATATGACTGGTGATAGTTCTAGTTATCCATTATAAACTTGATTTAAAACAATATTACTTAAAAACAGGCAAAACAAGAATAGTGGCAATGGCTTTGTTTTTTATTGAAATATATATTTTTAATTTTAGAATATCTTTGTTGAAATTTATATAACAAAGCTAAATAATAGAAAATATTATAATAGACATTGATGTTGTATTCTATTTTCGTATTCCTCCTTAAGGGATCTCCCCCTCAGTATCATCAACTTATTAATTTAATTTCAAATAGTTGTACGACAAGTCCATCTCATTCTTAATCATATTTATACACTCACCACTATACGCTGTCATAGTCCTTGCTCAAGCTTCATATTCTCCTTCTAAAGAAAATAGTGCAGCACCAAAATTCCTTCTTGCAGGTAATACATTCACAATCTTTCAACATGTTTCTTTCTTGACACCTTCCCTTGAGATTTGTCAAGTAACCTGAAACATGATATACAATATATATTTTAAAGGCTGTCGGTATTTAAAAATTCAGATTACTACTACACTGTTTTGTGAGTTTTCTTTACACTAGGTTATTTACTTATTTAGCCTCGTAAATATCTCATGACATCCATTTGGGATACATACCATAAATTTATATTTACATTTATATGTAAATTTATAACATTATGTAAAAATACAATAACATGTAATCACGACAGAGGTTGTCAGAACATTGCAATGTTGAAAGAATGGTATAATATACTTCATTTTGGTAGGAGGCAAGAACATTACAGATTAATCTGTGGTACATTTATTCTTCTAAAGCTAATAATATATATTGCTCATTAAATAAATAAATAATTAAACTTTATTGTCAAAAAACAGTTGCAAACTGTGTATGACCACATGGGGAATAATAAACTAAGTTACTCTACCAAAACAAGCAAGGGATCAAACCATCAATTCTGATCAAGGGCTAACGGGCAGTGGCAGATTTAATATTTATTACAGAAATTTATAAATACGTACCGATATCCATTTATTATTCCAATATGAATTGTAGATATTATGTGCAGTAAAACGCGAGATTAATAATAACAAAAGTATTAATGACATTCCCACCTTGGAAAATCTGCCACAACACGTTGGAAAACCGGCAAAACACCCGGGCTAGAATTACAGTATTTGAGAGGAAAAACTATGTTTTAAACGAAAGCAGTATTCAGAATCCAGCGAACTTCTATCACCAGCAATTTGGAACAATGAGGAACACGGTCTTGTAGAATGTCTCTCTTTATAATGTGAATATTGGTACTTTAACGCATAACGTAAAGAAAATTTAACCCAAAATCTCAAACCAAAACAAGCGCCCGAAGAAAAAGGTGCGACCTCGCCGGTGCAGGGCGTAATACAGTGTTGCCACCACAGACTAACCACAGTCTGTGGTTCCCACCAAAAAAACAAACATTCATTCTAATTTTTCCTGAAAAGGTACTAGATAATTTAGTAGTAGATCTAGTGCTATAATAGTATTACATCTTTCTTTAAATAAGTAGAGTCAAACCCACACAATTGATTCACTCTAAGTCGTGTACTGCTCGACTTCGTGATATTTTCATCTAATACGTAATATTCACTACCACCAAACTTAACGAAATAAGTCTTGGAGACCCTGTCCTTACAATACTCTTTTTTATCCTTTGTAGTGTAACACAAAATTAACATTCCGTTTTATAAAGTACATTGAGTAAATTATCCCAGAAATATTATTTTATTAATCTACTTTCTACGAAATTTATTTTACTGTAGTTTCTGTTGTTTACATAGAGTGGGTACACCCGTAAGTGCAAGTGCTATCAAGCGATGATTTTAATATCAAACGATAATCACAAGCAGTACAAGTCCTAACGAGTGTGGGGTTTTTGTTCTAAAATATTGCTGGTGGCTGCCCTGAAACACCACTCAAGTCCGCCATCTTTGTTTTTTTAGTGTCCAATCTGTCGATAGCTTGAGTATAGTAACAGAAAAGATACACATGAAGAATCTTTCTGGAAATCTGTTTGGTTTTCACGTTTTATGCTCGAAGTCATATATCTTTGTTTCGAGAAATTCTACTTCAGAAAGAAAAAAAAATCATGAACGGAAACCCAATGTGTTTATCAGTTTATTGTATAATAGTTGAAGTAAATTACTTTGTTGCCCTCAACGTGATCTTAGACCGTTTGTAACAGCACTCTTGACAATACATTATTTAGTTATTTCTTTATTGTCACTCTAATTGGCTTGACGTTGGTATAGCGCTTGTGCACAGTGCAGCCAACACTTTTACTTCGCCATCGTACATAAGAGTAATGATATTCGATTTTCTGGAAACCAAAATCCATCGCCAATATCAGTCATCAATTCAATGCACTTGCTTTTGTAGCGATATTCTGTTCCTTCTGCATCGAACGTGTGGAATGAACATTACCTCGTGTCTTAAATTGTTGCGTTATCAACTTGTATTTCTTTACGGCAATTAGTCGCTTTTATGACTACTATAAATATTTGGATATAACTTGAATTCGGGGAAGTTGGCAATTCGTGTTAGGCAGTCATATTGCATAGTTTTCGGCAAAGTTACATGACTTGAAGTGCAGTTTGATCCAGATAAATATTCTTGCCAACAGGAGGATTATCTTGAGAAATTGGTCAAAAGAAAAAGAAACACTACATAACTCACCAACTGTACACCTTTTGATGCAGTAAGTAAGCAGGATGTGCCTGGTGTGCACGTGTATGTGTTGGAGAAGTAGATGAGTGATGTAGATGTTGTCGGAATAGCGTAAGCCCTGAGGACGGATAAAATACATCCGAAACGTTGGCGAGTTTTGAATTGTTTTTTTAAAATCAAGATAACACACGACAAAAACCTACATTTTCTTTTAACACATTATCATGCCACAACTTAAAAAAATATGTGTAGAGATGTTTGGGGGGGGGGGTTCGTTTAACTTTACATAGCTATCGAACGTAGCAAATGGGTGGAAATATTACAATAATATCAGCATTTTTACCTCTATAAAGGCTACTCTTGGAGCAACTCTATTTATTAAATGTATTAGTATAAATATGAAAGCAGAATTTTTGTGTGAGTAAAGAAATAGATTTGCAGGTTTGTTAATAATCATTTGCGTCATTAAGTGACTTTTTCTTTTTTCAGTAAAACTCGGAAACTAAAGAAGCACCATTTAAGATAATTGTTTTTAAATATGAAAAAAGAAACCTCCGATGCCTACGGGAATAGCATACTTGCTCACCATCATAATTACGTGTTTAATTCCCGGCGGGCCGAGAAAAAATTTCTAGCCTTTCACATTAATGTATGTTTGTCGTGTGGAGGGGAAGGGTGGTTTAATTTCGGATACCCCACACGGACACCATTTGTCGCGTGGTGGGGAAGGGAGAGGGATTGTTTTATGGACACTTTTGAAACCCCACCTACGACGTAGTTGGATATTAAGTCCGTCAGGACTTATCTACCCCTAGTCTATTTGATGAAAGGATGAGGGAGCAATCAATAGGGGTTCGTCCATTTCTGGCAACAGCAGTTTATTCAGTCACGAATTACATTTACGTAGTCGTGCTTTGGCAGCGACCAAGAGCTCCGGTAGAGACAGTGCTCTGCGCTGGTGACTCTCCCGTATGGTTTCGGTGGAGGATAGAGCCGGCGCGCTTCGCAGTTGCTTGGCGGCGGTCGGCTCGAGACGGATTAGGAGGTCGGGAGTTGTAGACGGACTGGACCTTTTTGTGGGGCTTTAGGGCTCGTCAACATCGAGGTCATTAGAGCCCTTAAAACTTGTACAGGTAAGGAAAATGCAGTTACGCAATAGGGAGAGCCAACATGACTCTCCCCGCGTGTGGGACTCGCCGAATAACTCAGCCATATCCACTAAAACCCTCCTGAATTACAACTCAAAACTCAAATCCCAGCATATCTCAAGCCTTTACTTAAAACATTTTTTAAAAAAAGAAGAAAAAGGAAAATGAAAGATACCCTAGCCCTAATAGCGTCGGGATCAAAAAGAACAAGGGGTTACCAAGGAAGATCAGTAAAGAGAAAGGAAGGAGCCTAGCACAAATACGTTGAAGTGGAAGTAATGCCAGACTCAGCTCGGGGTCCCGTGTTTCCCAAACACGTACTTACTAGATGTAAATCCCCTGGGGGGAGGACTGAACCTGGAGCTATGAGGCTCGCTAGTACTCAAGAGTGGGGCTAGAGCAGGGGCCGGGTCTAGGCCTGTCCTGAACTCAGAGGTGATGGGTAGGAGCGACAACAAGTCGACGGGGAGCGGCAGCAAGACTGCCCCGATGATTAGAGTATCGGGCTTATATAGTCGCAATGAGCTAAGACACCAGTTTGTGTAGGGCGCAATGTTCTTTTTTTGTGGGGCTTTATGGGCTCGTCAACAGCAAGGTCATTAGAGTCCATGCAGGTGGGGAAAAATGCACTTTCGCACCATAGAGAAGAGCCGTAGTGACTCTTCGTCGTGTGTGGGTCTCGCCGAATATCTCGACTATACCCAATAAAAAACCCTCCTGATGTCAACTATTTAAACACAAAGATAAAGAAAAGCAAACAGTTGTCCAATACATTATATCATAAAAGAGAAAAACAATTTCTAAAGATTATATTTTCTAATTACAGAAACGAAGGATGAAAGGAAATAAGACAGGAAAGAGGAGAAAGGAATTCAAATTTAAACCCTCCCGAGAACTTGTGGGAGGAGCCCCGATCTACTCATAAAATTCAATAGTTTATTAACATTAACCCTTTCATTTCCGAGGATTGTTTGTAATTCTGCAGCCAGACCAATTTGTCGTCGTATACTCGAGTATCTTCTGCAATCAGTTAGTAGATGCACTGTCAGAGAACAGCTACACTCCTCACAAACGGATTCATCATTAAGTAGTACGATATACCTATGAGTGAGAGGACATTGTCCTATGCGCAGGGGGGTTCAGGAGGACCTCGTCGCGCCGGGATGGCCTACACGGACTGCTCCATGTCTTAACAGAGGATTTGATAAGTCGGAGCTTATTCCTTTCAACAGCTAACCACTCATTGTTCCATTCACTTAGAATCCTCAACTTGATGAAATTTATGAATCTCGTTTTGGAATCGTGGAGAAATCCACGCGATTCTTGAGGCATGCGACCTTTGCGGAAACGTCTGTTTCCTCATTTTCTCTGATTCCCACGTGTCCGGGAAACCAGCAAAACATTATGTTCTTTCCATCACCTCTCAGTGAGAAAAGCACATCCTGGATGTTCTGGATCAGCTTATCTGCTGGATACATATTCTGGATTGCTTGACCCCCCAGGGGACTTACATCTGGTAAGTACGTGTTTGGCGAACACGGGGCCCCGAGCTGAGTCTAGCATTACTTCCACTTACTTGTGCCATGCTCCTTCCTTTCTCTTTTATGACCTCCCTTGGTCACTTCTTGTTCTTTTCGATCCCGACGCCATTAGGGCTAGGGTATCTTTCATTTTCCTCTTCCCCCAGGGGACTTACATCTAGTAAGTACGTGTTTGGCGAACACGGGGCCGCGAGCTGAGTCTGGCATTGCTCCCACTTACTTGTGCCATGCTCCTTCCTTTCTCTTTTCTGACCTCCCTTGGTCACCTCTTGTTCTTTTCGATCCCGACGCTATTAGGGCTAGGGTATCTTTCATTTTCCTCTTTCCTCTTCTTCTTTTTTAAAAGTGTTTTTTTAGTAAAAGGCATGAGATATATTGGAATTTGTTTTTTGAGTTGTATTGCAGGAGGGTTCTAAGTGAATATGGCTGAGTCTTTCGGCGAGTCCCACACGCGGGGAGAATCGTGTTGGCTCTCCCTAGTGCGTAACTGCATTTTCCCTACCTGTACAAGTTTTAAGGGCTCTAATGACCTCGCTGTTGACGAGCCCTAAAGCCCCACAAAAAAAATGGATTGCTTGAAGGGCACTTAGCGAATCAAAACAAAACAGGAACTGTGATCCGCGGGAGCACTTTGTTGATCGCAGTGCTCTCAATATTGCGTAGCACTCAGCGGTGTAACCGCTGCATAGGTCGCCTAGACGGTAGCCACAGGTCTCACGGGGAAACACCACAGAGCAGCCGAGACCATCAGCTTGCTTCGACCCGTCGGTATACACAGGGAAATGGACCCGGTGTTTGTCGAGGATTAGGTGAAAGTATGCCCTCAACATCGGAGCTGGAGTGTTCTTCTTGTCATGAAGAAGATCGAAAATAATCTTGGGTTTGTGCAAAGCCCAAGGAGGAGTCTTACTAAAACCTTGATTTAAGACATTAGGAGTGCGTATATTCAAGGTTTCCTTAAATTGTTTACAACGATATCCAAGAGGTTTGGTTGCTCTCAGTCTTGTTGTAGAAACGGATGGAAGAAGAGGAAGGATGAAACACCGCGTTGTGTACCAGATTGTCGGGTAAAGTTGGCACGTGGTAAAAGTGTCGTTGCATCAGGAGTTGCCGCCGGAGGTAAAGAGATGATTCTCCATAACTCGGAATGGGGCTAGTGCGGTAGGCTCCCGTAACTAGTCGAATTCCCGCATGGTGGACACTATCCAACTTCTTTAAATAGCTTGCACGAGCAGAGCTATATACAACGCAGTCATAATAGAACTGAGATTCATGAATGCTCGATAAAACTTGTGCAAGGAGGAGCGATCAGCAATCCATTCCCTGCTACTCAGGCACTTCAATAAATTCAGAGACTTTAATGTTCTCGCTCTTAGGTCTGTCAGGTGTTCAATCTAATTCAGTCTCTGGTCAAAGATTAGATCTAAGAATTTTACAAAAGGATAGAATTTTAGAACGTTGTTACCCAGGGCGAGGTGAGGTTCTGCCAAAAGGTTTGGTCTCCTACTGAAAAGAACACATCGCGTTTTCTCAGCAGAGAAACGAAAGTCAGTCGTTATTGACCAGTGGTATAATCTATTGAGGACGCGTTGGATTTGTCGCTCCGCACCTGTGACACTCTGTGATGAACAAACGATAGCAAAGTCGTCGAAAAAAAGAGAGTGTAGAAAAGGATTCTTTACAGTAGACGTTATGCTGTTTATGGCCACTGCAAATAAGGTCACACTCAAGACTGAGCCCTGAGGAACACCGTTCTCTTGAAGGAGATCCGAGGTGTATCTTCCAATTCTGTAGCGGAAGGAACGTTGATCCAAAAAGGACAGTAGCATCAGAGGAAGACGTCCCCTAAATCCCCAGACATAGAGTTGGTTTAAAATGCCATGACGCCATGTAGTATCATAAGCCTTCTCGATTGCAAAGAATATTCCGACGACATGTTGACTTCGGACGAAAGCATCTTGAATTGCTGATTCTAGGAGAAGTAAGTTGTCCAGGGTGGAATGGAATTTCCTAAAACCACACTGAGACCTACTCAGCAAGTTTTGCCTTTCAAGATACCTGACAAGACGTCGTTCGATAATGCTCTCCAGAGTTTTACCGACGCAACTCGTCCAGGCAATGCTTCGATAACTACTAATGTTCGTTATCTGGTTTTAGTAAAGGGATAAGCGTCGCTTCCTTTCAGGAATTTGGGAATACTCCCTCGGACCATGAAAGATTATAGATATTAAGAAGGTATCCTCTCGACACGAGACTGAGTTGTCTCAGCATTTCATAATGAATTGAATCAGGGCCAGACGCACTGTCGTGGACTGTTGCTAGAGCTGACTCAAGTTCCCCCATAGAGAAGGAAGAGTTGTAAAGTTCCCAGTTGGGGGAACAAAAATCAAAAGACGTGCTCTCTGCTATTTCCCTTTTTCTCTTGAAATCAGGATCGCAGTTTGCTGCAGATGTTAGGTCAGCAAAGTATTCAGCCATTACTCTGTTGTTGGTGAGAACCCGACCCTGATAATTGAGTCCAGGTATTGGGACTCGAGAACACCTTTCAGATATCTTTCGGATTGACTCCCATACTTTAGTGGACGATATTGTTCGCTTAATGGTGCTAAGAAACTCTATCCAGGAGGTGGATCTGGATTCTCTGATAGTTCTGTGCGCTTTTGCTCTTGCAATCCGATATGCGGCGAGGTTTTCCGGAGATGGACTAGCCTTAAATTTCCGCAATGCTCTACGCCTTGCCCGAATGGCGGACCGACATGCGTCGTTCCACCCGGGGACATGAGATCTTCGCGGAAAAATAGATGTTTTCGGAATGGATTCATCAGCGGCGTGATGAATCACCTGGGTCAGATGGTCGACCCTCTGTTGGACACTACCCGTTTCTCTGAAGACAGACAGGGAACGGTACTGTGTCCAGTTAGCCTTTCTGAGAATCCATTTCTGTGGCTTGCAATCGGGAATAGTTGCACGTTCCTTCAAGGACAACCAGATAGGATGGCTACCATGCAGATCTTCTACCTTCCATTGAAAGATATCAGCAACTTCAGGAGAGCAAACTGATAGGTCTATAGCAGTCCATGACCCCGTGCCAAATGCGAAGTGGGTCATCTCCCCGGTGTTCAGTAAGCATAAATCTTCTCCATCAAAGAGACAATTCAGCAGTCGGCCCTTGGGGCAATCGCTCGACGAGCCCCACAGTACACGCGTTGAAATCTCCGAGGAGGAATGGTCGAGGGAGCTGATGAATTAATTCTCTAAGGGAGGTCTCCGAGAAATCTCGTGTCGGAGGAAGATAGATTGAACACAATCATGGCTGGTACGCTTTGAATTTTGACTGCTATAACCTGGATTTAGGTTTGTAGGAGAACAGGTGAGCAGAGGATTGTCTTTCTGACAAACACGGCAACTCCATCTCTTGCTCGATCTCCCGTGGTGTCGTATCTGAAGCTCCTGTATCCTCGCAGAGAGGGTGAGTGTTCTTGTGAAAGGTGTCCCTTGTAGGCAGATACATATCGGATTACGACGCGCTAAGAGTTGTAACTCTTCACGATGAGTTCTATAGCCATTAAGGTTCCGCTGAAGTATGGAAGCAATTACTTTTTGGAACCTCCGGGGTCAGGTTCGTGTATGTGCATTTCCGCGTCACCGTCGGACAATGTACATTCTGACTCGGAGGAAGCGAGTATAGAGACGTTCTTTTTACGTCTCTGCGGTTTTTTGGAAGGTGTTCTTTTTGATGTTTTCAAAAATTCAACAACGTTCAGGGGTTTAGCCCTAGAACCCTGCTTTTTCTTTGTCTCTGTCTTCCTTGTTACTGTGGTTTGTTTAGTATTATTTGACGGTTTCTTAGTAGATAGTGCTGTTGATGGTGTTTTTGGCTTAACGGGAACGACTGAAATATCTTTCTTTCCGCATTTGCACGGGCATGTGCACGACGTTGTCGTAGACACGTCAATGAAATCGGCTTGTACAGATACAGTCTTCATAATTTTTGGAGTCTTGGCTGAGGTGGAGTAACTGGTAGAAAATACAGGGTGTAAAACCCTGTATTTTCCGCGCTTCACCGTACGGGATCATTTCCGTAGTTTTAATTTCCTAAACTTTTTTTCTTCTAGAAAGGCGACACACTCCCTGCTCGACACCGGGTGGCTGCCTGTGCAATTAATGCACTTTGCAGGCCCCGGTTATGAGACGCCGGTTTCGTGTGCCTCCTTTGCGCATTTTCCGGAGGTATCACGGCCCTTACACGATGTTGTCGTGTGTCCAAACAGCGCAGAGGATTCGAAATAAAGGGACGGAGATCTTCAGGTTCAGCCATCCTTTTTTCAGATCTTTCGGTAGCTTAGGAGAGTCAAATGTCACGATGAAGGGACTGATCTTGTCCGGAACACCATTTACCTTCATGATTTGACTGACCTCAACTACGTGGTCAGCCTCCCCTTCTACAACAAGGTCTTCTGTTAACATGTCCATGATGTCCCTGCAAGATACGACCCCCTTGCTGCGATTAAGTGCAGCATGGAGTTCGCACTTTACAGGGAACTCGCCAAGCTTACTACAGTCAAGTAATTTATAAGCTTGCTTGTTCGATTTAGTTTCAAGCAGCATCGTATCGTTTCTTAATCTTTTTATATTCTTCAACGAACCAACGAGACCTTCTAAACCTTTATAAATATAGAACGGGGATACTTTTTCAAGTGTTCCGTCTATACGTGTCATAACGACAGAAACATTCTCGTAGGGAATGTTCTTTAACCTTTCCTTATTGCCTTCTGAAGTGGGAGGGCTGTGAACCCTCGGCCGCTTCGAAGACATTTGGGTGGATTACTTACCTTGCGGTACACCCACTCCGTAAGGCAGGGAAATCGAAGAATCAGTCATCTTGGTCCCACGAGTACGGAGGAAATAAATGTCCGGTGACGTGGAGCCCCCGTATCACGCCACTAAGCCTTGTTCAACTGAGGTGCAGCATTTGCCCCAGAGGTTGTCCGCTAGCGAATGTTTATCCTCAACACCCATTCACATCATCGGTAACACATCTTGAGGTTGAGGTTTTTTTATAGAGGTTTAATCCTTCCTCGCGCCCCGGCTGATTAAGGCAAGATCTCCGTCCTTTAAAACACGCAAGTATCCACCATTGCGCCAATGGTGGTCGCTGAAGCATGTCCCAAGCTTACGGTGTCCGAGGACTGGTGGCGCAGTAGCAGTTCCCAGCTCGAGGCCGTGGGTTCGCGAAGCTCATACTCAATGGAAACTGAGCCCCCTGCGGAGACGATGTTCAAATGGCGCGATTTTTAAATAAGAATTAAAATTCCCATGACCGGTAATAAATTCGAGGACATATTTGTTTGGTACAAACCAAGATAGATTAACACATTAGCAACGCTGGTATTTATTCCATACCTTGTAGTTGCAGTCACGAATATGTAGGGGAAAGCGGACGAACTGTGCAAGAGAGAATTAGAGTACACATTAGACATTTTAAGAATGGTAGAACAACCTAATCAGCCGTGGTCCTGTATGCGATCGAAGCAGGACATGACTTTAATTTTGACGGCACATGTGGTCACTGTTCATCGAAAGGGCATAAATATGAGGCATGTACAAAAAATGTTGAAAAAAACTGTTTGTATAAATTGTAAAAGGAAGGGGTTGCCGTATGAACATAGAATAAATTATTTCCAATGCCCGGAATATGTGGCAGCAAGAAGGATACTAGACAACCGTACGGAATATGGGTATTAAAGTTCTGCAACAAAACCTGCATAGATCGTTATTGGCATGAAGAGAGATGTTATATTTGCAAGAGGAAAAATAGATGTGGCATGTATGCAGGAAAATTAATTGTTGAAAGGAAAATCATGCCATAATAAAATTACTACAAGAGTTATAGAGGAAGAAGGTGGTTGGGTAGCGATTTTAATAATGAACAGAGACTAAGAAGTGTTAAAATTGAGAAAATATTGCTCAAAATATATTATAGCGCGCAAAATAACTTCTAAAGACGATGAAATAATTTTGGTCAGTGGATATTTATAGGGAAAAAAAGATGTATGGAGGAATTTTGGATAGTTTACTATGGGAAAATGCAACAGCAAAAATGGTTTTTTGTCTGTATGGAAACGGTAGATCAAAATTAAGAGGTGATAAAATTACCAATGGAAATGGAAAAATGTTGGAGGAGATAATATTTTGGCAAAGGTTTAGTAGTTCACAATAGAGAAGGAGAAGTCTTTCGATGGTGAGCGTGGACAGTTGAGTAATATACTCAACGCTGACAATGAATATTGAGGATGGTTGTGTTCATGATTGGCATACAGCGCATGCAATAACGTCTGATCATAGGGGAATAATATTCGAAGTAAGAGGAACAAGCAGATCAGAAAGGGAAGAAGATCAAAATTAAGAGGTGATTGAGAAAAATAAAGTGGGAAGAGTATAGAAAAAGACTAAAAGATTTAATATGGAATGGAAAAGATGGAACAATAGAAGAGCATGTAGATCAGTTAGAATTAAATATTTTGAAAATTGCATATGAATGTGCACCATTACAGAGAGGAATACGGCCTGGACAAATATGATGGAAAAGAGATCTAACAGAGTTAAAGAAGAAGGCAAAGGCAAGGAGACAACTGCAGAAAGTTTGACGTACAGGAGGGGAGGTTAAGGAAGAAGAGACCACATACAGAAAGGTGTTAAAAGAATATCAGGCAAAAATAAAGAATGTAAGCAACAGAAATGTGAGGAATATGTGACAAAAAGTGTAAAAGCAAACATATGGGGAATACCCTATTTGATAGCAAGAGAAAAAATTAAAAAGCCACAAGTATGGTGTACATTGAATGATGAAGGAAATGATGCAGGTGATTGGTTTGATACAGGAACAAAATTGCTACAGTGTATGCTGCCATGAGATGGTATAAAAAATTCCAGGGAATGGCATAAAATAGGTCTAGAAGAAGTAGAGTTGATAGAAGAGGAATAGTTGGACAATGTGTTTAAAAGCTTGAGGGCTGGGAAAAGTCCAGGGAACGATAGACTAACTAATGAAATGTTAAAGTTTGCTTACCCAGAAATAAAAGCTACTTTAAGTGAACTGTTTAATAGATGTCTGTTTAATACGTGTTTTTCCAAGACAGTGGAAAACTCAGTGATTTATCGCAGTGAACTTTTTTCAAACATTATATTACATTGCAAGCAAGAATGATCAAGAATCAGCAGCCTAATATCTATTTACGGTAAGTAGTGCTATGTATTGATTAACACACTTTACTCTGAAAAACATTTTCACAACAACGTATCTTAAACAAAACGTTTTCTTAACTTATTTTAAAATCCAAAAAACTAAGGCAAAAAGTATTTTCCATGATGAACAACCAATATTGCAATAAAGTTGTTGCAAGTTGCAATAAAACAACAGGTGTATAGTTCAAGAGGTGAATATTATTTTTGAAAATTAATTCCAACAACTTATACAGTCATGTAAAAGTAAAAAAGGATCAAAATCCTTCCAGTCTTCCATGGCTAGATGAACCCAATATTCCAATATTGAGAAAGAAAAAAGTGTTAGTAAATGTTAGGGGCAAATACTGCAGCTAATTACAATTTCTGGATGGGAAAAAATGAATATAGAGAGTCAGAATGCACAATTTCAATACACTTAGTCCAAAACTTGATCTTGACAATTAAATTTGTTCTCAAGATAGTATGTAATTGCCAAAAATAGAACAACTCCTTTGAAAAATTACTACATATGATATGATGCAGCAGAAAAAGTACTACTTATTCATCTCAAGCATCAATTAACAAATACAAAACAAATATTTAAGCAAGTTACTTATGTACTCTAAAAATTTAATCTAAATACGAGAATGAGTAACAATACATTCAAACAAAGTTTTTGGTACAGTCAAGTTTGTGATATTCAAATACTTGAAACCACTTCCAGAAAAAATGTAAATGACTTCATTATGAGGAGGGTGAGTGGGAGCATATGTGAAAATAGATGATGTAGAAGTTCAATGAAACCATGACACGAGGAAGTCCTCACCTAAACGAGCTGCTCGACATTTCTCCAGCACTGCACGAGTGGCATCTCAAGGAAACAGACATGTCTCCAAAGCTCGCCAGACAAACCTACAAATATATAGCAAATGAGTGAGGGAGTCAGAATGAGAATAATAAACGGCAGGGGGGGGGG
>NNCF01126181.1:168571-186561 GCA_002313205.1 Laupala kohalensis
AAATGTATTACAAAAACTGTGCATTGCTTCTACAAACCCTAATGTACTAATGAAGCTTTATAATATGCAAGTCAAATCAATAATTATGAATGCTTTGCGAATCCGACCACCATCCTCTAATTTTCTATGAATTAGAAAAAATGAAAAAAAAAAATTTTGTTTCCTGCCCTGAAGGATCTATACACACATAATTATAATGGAGTAAAAAACTTAAAATTAATAGCATATATAAATCCAAAAGAATTAATGACCATGTGTATGTTTATAAAACAATAACTATATTAATACCCCAGAAATAATCAATTTTTATGTGATGCTTATGGAATGAAATGATGGTGCCTTGGAGCATAGAAATGTTAAAATCTGTCACTGCTCTTGGGCATTTTGATCGAAATTGTAGACATGGCTCACTTCAGAGTAAATTAGTTCATTCTCCTCCGCATGGTCACATGCAATGTTTGTAATAGCTTTCTTTTAAACAAAAAATTATCATTACTTTTACTATATTAGCTAAATACATAAATAACAAATACCCATAGCTGTCCATTCTATCTAACTTTACACATTATAATAAACAAGCACAACCATAAGTTGCCAACTATTATACTGGAATTAGAATAAGAAATCTGTGTTGTTGTTTTTTCTTTTTGATTAAGTTAAATGAAAAATCAACTTACCTTAACAATAATGCTAATACTGTAGATAAAATTTCAACAGCCCAGTACACAAGTGATCCAAGAGTTTTCTGATTACCCAATAATTGCTAGGGAGATTATAGCATTGTACACATAGTGTCATAAACCAGCGAAAATGCATAAAATGCTCCAAGAGATGCAAGTATGAAAATACATGGATAATAGTCTGTAAATAAAAATATACATTTGAGTCATAAAATGTCATAGATCCTATCTACAATTTTTAAACTCAAGTACTACAAACCCATGATCTTGTTTAAATACTATCTTGCATCAGCATGGCAAAGACACACGAGGTAGTAATAGTAGTGCCAAATTCCAGTATATCAACATTAGTATCCTGATATGCCTGAAATAAAGTAAAAGACAAAATCAATTTTCATACATCATTTAAATTAGAAATGGGTCACAACATTCTTTCATTCAAAATTTAGTAAGTCCATTTTATTAAAAAATTAATAAATATAAAAAGATTTTGCTTACTGAGGATTTTTTAATACATCATGATAATAAATTTATTGTCAAAAAACAGTACAAACTGCGTATGACCACATGGAGGACAATAAACTAATTTACTCTCCGGAAGCAAGTAAGGGACCATCCCATCAATTCCGATCAAGGGCCCTAAGGCAGAGGCGGATTCAAAAATTTCAGCAAAAGTTCCTAGATAAGATAAAAAGTTNTGTAATGTTATACTCAAAGAATGAATTTTAGTATAACTTCTCAAACTTCATTAAGCTATTTTTTAAATTTAATGTTACTGTTACGAGAAATTTGAAATTTCAATAAAATTTGATAGCAGAGGTACAAATACAAACTCAGAGGTCTTATACCCTTCCTCTTCATCTCCCACATCTTGACAATGTTCATGCATATAATATATATATATAAAAAATCTATTTTATCAAAAGAAAATTCAATACATTTTTAGTGAATGTGGCAATTATAACAGACAAACCAGAAAATCTGAACACCAAATAAAAATAATGTTTTTGACAACTTCAAACAGGCAGAAAATTCAGAAGTAAAAACACATATTTTGCACAAAATGCACGAATTACTGAACAAACCAAACTGCCTATACAATACAAAGAAACATTTATTTAAAAGCCAGAGAATAGATCTATATTCAAACATTAATATTTTAGTTTTGAAATTTCACCATAGAATATTTGACTCAGGAAGTTGTTCTTTAGAACACATGAATAGCACAAATCAAGAGATATCTCTTGATTTCATTTTCAATCAAAGTAACTCCGATTGACTTGATTGATTTCTCATATCGAAACTTCACCCTTAAAAATTCCTACTTAAAATAAGAATATGAAATAAAATTGTCAAATCATTGCTTACAGCATTCTTATAGAAGAAATAAAGCACCATGCGAGCAAGTCTGTCATAGCACCAATGATCATGCACCAACAACAAACACTCTTAGGGCCTCCTCTGGTGGCAGTTACCACCTTTCTTTCAATTGCTCCCACGCCCCTTGCCTCTTTTTCCACTTTTCTTTTACCTGTAATATTCATGGGGAACAAAGTGAACAATAAACTTAAATTCCTTAACTAGTGCACAGATATTAAAGAAATATGTACATATGACAGTCAAGTAATTACCAGATATTCTTTATTCTTCTTATGCCTATTGGTGGAAGGTTTTGAATGTAATGAAAACAAAAAGAAATTGTAAAAGTAATGTAATACATACCATTTTACTGGTTCGAAATGAATTTGTAAATAAATTCAATTTATTAGTGATGGACTCCCATGCTCTGAGTCCATCAGTTGTTTTGTTCTCTACTATAGAGAACACTTCTATCTGCTGCAGCACGAACTCCACCTCACTGGCTGACCAGTTCAGTGCTCGTACTCTGAAAAATGTGTTCAAATACAAGATTTAAGGAATTACTTGTCCATTCATCAAAATTAAAGTACAAAATTAAGTAACTTTTATGCTCTATTCAAAAAAGTTTATAAAAAGGTAAATAAAAGCATTGCAATAGCAGTTTACTGTTGATCTCAGGAGGAAATGTATTGTTGCAGCTTTCTACCTTTTTACTTCATAGCAACTAAATTATGCAATAGTGTATTGGTGAATACATGGTGAATCTGTAATGTTAAACCACTATCCAGTTTCAGGTACATTATTTCACACTCGGGTTGTTTGTTACTTGACATAAGTTTAAAATAAAAAGTCTGACCATTCACTGTATTCACACATATCCTTTGTGTGTTTTCTGATACATTCTACACACTTTAGTTATTCATGGTATTATTTCCACAATGGATTACAAGTCATGGTACGACTTCATTAATAATTGTTAAATTTATTGCTGCAGGAACAAACCTAGTAACTTTATCCACACTTGTGTTCTCCTCCACGTGGTTATACGAAGTATGTAATTGCTTTCTTTACAGAAAAGCACTTATTATTAACTGATGCTGTATTTTACATGTACTTAAAATGTTATTTACTTACCGTGTTCTATCCATCTTCAAAATAAGTGCCGTATTACCAAAGAGAAGTCAAGAAATCGTCGCCTATTATCGTCACAAAATCGGAAAGAATAACACCAAAAACGTAGCCTATGACACCAAAAATAAAAAAAGAACAAGAATACTAATACTACGCCTATTTCACTGAATAATCAAAAAGAAGAAACCGATATGAAGAGCCAAAAGTCGCAATATATCAAAATTCGAAAACACCTCGCAAGCACGTATCCCAATAATCACCTTGTAACAATGCACTAGAACACTCCGGAAATATTTGTATCGGTGCGTAAAATACAACCAATCACATTTGCGGAAATTTCGTAAGAGTTTGCACTCGCTCACGTGTAACCAACATAACATCTGGTAAGGTATCTCGATTTCGTAGAGATCGCTTGTTCGGTACTACCAACTAACGTTGGACAAGTGCTAGCTAGCTCGTTTATTCCTCGCTTGCTGCCTAGTATCGGTGTTCATACTTAGGCTCGAACGGTCTTACGTTCGTCCGTGCTAGCTATCCCGTCATTTAGACGGGTGTTAACTCTGCCTTGTAACAGTGGCCCTCAGTCGCCTCCGAGCTGCTAAAGTCAGGACGTACGTTCCCATGAACCCCGTTTTGAGGTTATGTAACATGACGGTGGATCGTTCTGTGGAGCAACGTTTCGCCATCAAATTTTCGGTTAAACTTGGAAAGTGCGTCCCCGAAACGTTTTCGTTAATTCAGCAGTCCTTTAGGAGTGATTTCTTGTCCAAATCACACGTTCTGATTTCAAGGAGGGTCAAGAGGAGGTCGCCGATTAACCCCACAGTGGACGTCCACCAATCGACGAAAATGTAACGCGTGTGCTTGATTGTTTGAACTCAAACGGACGATTGAACCTTTAATTGATAGCAGAAACTCTAAACATGACGAAAACAACCGTTTATCGTATTGGAAGATTTGTACATGAGGAAGGTATGCGCCAAACTGGCCCCAAAAGTGTTGACCGATGAACAAAAGGACATGCGAGTGCTCCGGTGCCAAGAACTCTAGGAAGATGTGAAAATGATCTTAATTTTTTGAACTCTGTTATCACCGGTGATGAGTCATGGATTTTTAGTACAACCTGGAGATAAAGGCAGAGTTCAGAGTGACACACCCCATCGTCGTCCCACCCCAAGAAGGCATGCATGAGCAAGTCCAGGATCAAAACCAAGACCATGACGTCTTTGATACTACAGGCATTGTCCACCACGAATTCGTACTTACCGAGACCACCGTGAACCCAACTTTTTACTTGGAAGTGCTCAAAATACTGAAAAGGAAAGGCACGTGCTGCCGAAGCGACAACAAGGACGCGTGAAAACAACTACGTGCCAAGCCATAGCACCTTCATTGTGAATGATTTCCTGGCCAGGACACACACCCCATTGATTCCCTAGTCACCCTACAGTCCTGACCTCGTTCCTCCCGACTATTTGTTTCCCCGCTTAACAGGAGAAGTTATTTGAGGGAGAACTTAATGAAAGGGAAACATTGGGACGTGATAAAATAAACATCCAGGTTCACATTACATTGGCTCTAAAGCACAACACGGAGAAGGTCTTCCAGGCCTGGAAACACCGCCTCCAGAAATGCACCTTGTATAAGGTCCTTTTATACTTGCAACATTATTAGAAGTTGTCGTATAAGAAACTAATTCAATAATATTAGTTTTTATTATTTTATAGACATTTATGTATTTACGTATGGAAACAGTTTTTTACAAAACAAATGACCAACTTAACGGAACATTGAATGCATTTATCTAAGGATAAAAGAGAGTATATGGATACAGTTATTGTGTCCATGAAGTTAGAGAGACAAAATAAAATAACAATGAATTTACTAATTGAATTTTGTAAACTGCGTCATCATGGAGCTGTGATGAATAAACATAAGAATAATCCAATTTATTGCTAGTAATCAATCTCATTATGTGTATTAAAACTAATTGGAAATACACGCGCTCTTTTACGGCTATTGCAAACATTTTGTTTTGTTTTCTTCATTGCACTTCGTTTTGATACCAAAATTATGTTGATGTCTCAAGCAGATTAAGGTTCTCACCCACGCATCGCTTCTTTACACTCTTAGCAAATTTTTAATTAATCGTACTTTGGGTAGGTAGAGGCGCGGGACGGGTATCCGCAGGTATTTGCCCCCTCCCTTAATGGTTTCATGTCTGGTAAGTATTTGGGCCCAAATCATGTTGTTATTGTAGTATTTGAAAATGGGAAATGTAACTTGAGCTTATCTACAGGAAGTGATAACAGTTGGCTGGTTGCTATTGTTGGTAGGTGGGCCACTTGGCTGGGTTTACCAACAACTTGGCCCAAGTGGAAGAGTTAGTAGGAGTTGTTAGTAATAATGCGAGTTATTGATACTAGGAGGAGGTGGATAGAGGAAGGAGGGTTCGCTAGCAGTAGTCACAGATATATGGACCGGTACATTCTAGTGAGGAGCTACAATTTTTTTCTGGCCTCATCGGGAATCGAATCCGGAATAACTTGGTGATGAGCTAGAACGCTACCACTTGCGCCATGGAGGGACTATAACAAACCATGTCAAGGATTGGCAATCCCTTCCAACCCTTTACAAAGGGGATTATTTGGGGTACAATTCGTACCCGACCGTCTTCCCGAGTTCTTTTCCGGACTAAAAATGTTCGCGGTTGGCGTAATTACTGTCATAAGCATGTACATTTGCAAATAAACATTTACCCATATGAAAAGAATTAATTCTATAATGCGTTCGAGACTTACTGACGAACATTTGCATCAACATTTAAAGACATATTGTTAATACCAAAATTGCTGTAAAAGTAAATGTGCCTTTGCGTGCTCGTATTTGTATTCTGAAATATAAAATTATGTTAAAATCTTTCACGGGTTTCTTCATTTAATTTTTATACCTGAACATCTGCAGCCTTTTTAACTGGATTAATGGTATTAAAATCTAATTTATTTTTTACTGAACAGTTTTAAAATAAAATGTCGGATATCAATGATGCCCGCGAGGTATTGCAGGTTTGACAATGTCAACCGCGAGTGTGAAAAGATTGTCGACCCCTGCAGTAGATGATTAGACAATGAGCGTTTTTAAAAGATACAGAACTATCTAATTAAGGGGTGAACACCAAAGTGATATAATAAAATAAAATAAGAACATTACACCCAAAAAACGAATAGCACCAGGTCACGAACTCGGGATGAGTTCGTAGGGGAGAAGGAACGATGGGCGGCAATGGGAAAATTAAGGGAGCGGCCATTATGCGATAATTAAGTTCTAAATTTTGTTAATCGATCGTTCCTCTTACAAAAAATTAAATATAATCAATTGTAGGACATTTTTTCTAGTTTTAAAATATTCTATCAAGTTTTGTACCTTTCTCCAAAAATATATTTTGGAAAAAGCTGCGCAAAAGTTGAAAAGTTTCATTATTTTTGTCAAAACGGGGGTTCTTCTGTCAGAATTTTTGATGCCAAAGGTCAAATTCATGTTCAACACCCAGGTATACATAAAGGTTCACTTTCCATCTAAAACTCCCAGATTCGTCAATTATAAATTTAAGATTTTTAGTGTCAAGCGACACGATGCAACCCGTTAGATATGTCATCGAACTTAATTTTAGAAATGCTACGGTTTACAAAAACTATAAATTTCGCATCACTTTCTGATAATAATACGAATATCAATATTTTATTCGCATATCATGAATGTACTGGGTATTTGACATTTGGCTGCACTGGATAAGAGGAGTTCTTTTTACTGACTACGGAGTCCAAAATTTATCTATAAGTTACAAAATAAGCATAAAAATTGTAGTAGAGTTTATTCATTGATTTTTTCGTAGAGTTCAATGACGTAAAGCAAGTTACATAATTCCCCAAACTCTTGAAAATTTAAGATCTGATTAGTTGTAAAATAAACTTGTTGTAGTAGACGCAATTGTATTATTTGCCAGCACAAAAGTACGCACGAAGTATCAATAAACATTTGGGTGCAGATAACTTGACGCTTTGCGACACCAAATAGGAAGTAGACCTATCTGTTTTGATTAAATTTAGAAATCACAGTTTTCAATTGTTACAATGTTGAAACAAAATGGTCCTTCAAACAAAATTTTTTAAAATTTGGTTGAGATTTTTTCATTTAACACAAAACATTTTCTGTGGGAAGCTTAGCGTAGAGACGGGATGAATTCCGATGCATGTATTACGGACTATGCTTTAAAGGTTCAATTATAACACACATACAAGTTTACCCATGAACCAGGTAAATCTACGGAAACAGTCTTGCACTATTTTACATTATATAGAAACGTTTCTGAATTTTCAGGGATTTTTTGATAGAACCCCCACAAGAGTCTTACGAAAAGTTGCCTAGAAGACCATGGAGTATCTTATTCTGTGGAAGGATCAGCTCCATGTTGAGTAATAAGAGAATATCTCAATTATTGCGAATTATTTGTTCCACTGATTTCCTAGAGCATTTTCCCCCACTTTTAATAGTATTTTTTTGATTTTAAATTAAGTAATATTTGATATCCTATAGGTGGAAACTTCAAACTCGAATTTTTGTCACATCACTTACAATGGAGCATTCGATCACGTGCATATGTAGAATCGTATATATAATTTTCTAATATTTTTTTCTATTATCAACTATTACAATTTATTTTAGAAACAAAGGTTGGTTTCGATTTTACCTATTGCTTGTTTATTTTACGAGTTTCTCTGGCTTTGTGACATACTAAGGTAAAATAGTTTATGGCACTGAAAGTTTTAATCCGATTTGGGAGTTCCAAGAAGTAAATTTAGGATGCAGGTTGCTGGATATTCGGTCTCTCTGTCAAATGAAGAAATAACATTTACAGGCTATGTAGTGCACTTACCCCGCTAAACTTGGGTCTCTAAATTAAATATTAAAAAGTTGTGAACCCAAATATTAAAAATTTTGAATATCTGTGTTGAAAAATAACAAATAACGAAATAAGCTTGTTCGCTATGCTAGAAAATGAACATGCTGTATAAAAGGTCTGTATGTCCGTCCAAAGTCGAATTTAATGAATTGTTGATTGTTCGATTGATCAACAGTGATTGTATACAAACCAATTAATGTTTAATAATCACTGATAGAGTACAAATCACAATGTCTCATTATGTGCAAGAAACCATTCCATTGTATCTCTTATGATTGTCAAACATAGAAATCTCTTAGATTGCGGTGAACCTCACCGCCAGGTAACAGATTAATTATGTTACGTTGAATGAAAAAGGGAGACGGGACCCGGGTTCGAACCCCTGTCCTGTCTCCCATTTTCATTCAACGTAACATAATTAATCGTATGATTGTATTCTCCCTACCTGCCCTCAATCTAGACAATGTTGTGAATGAATTTTGTGTAAGAAATCCCGAGCCTCATTTCGCCCGTATTGGCCGAATGATACCACCAAATTGTTGGGATGGGTCCTTTCTTCCATAGATTACTTTATGTTTTGGTCACGAGCAGTTTTAATCTTTTTTACAGTATTCCATTGCTACTAATATTTTTTTAAATAAATTTTATGCTAGGTGATGGTTCCCCTTGCGAGTTGTTTTTATGATAATATGATGAACGACATGCAAAATAATGTAAATAAATCCAATATGTAAGTGGTTAAACACTAACAAGAAATCTGCAAACTTCGAGCAGAGATGTTATTCGAATTTAAGGTATGTGCTTGTAGGTTTGTCCATTTGCCTCTAGCAACGCGGCACTATGCTGCCATTGAGCAGAAGGGCCCTCCTTAAACTGGAAGAACAAACAGTTCAGAGAAGCTTCTTTACACGGAAAGTCCTTCTTTAACTCCTCAGCCTCTTCGCAGATAAATAAATAAGAGGACAGGAACGACGGGCAAGGTTCCTTAAGCAATCTGTGCGGCTACGCGCTTCCAAGGACTGATCATGAATAGATATTTGTGATGCTTTTTTAAAAACTATATTCTCATCTCAGGAGGATGTAACGCTTCTTAAAATAAGCAACTTGTTTTAAATAAAACATGGATCTCGAGACTGAATTACCTTTTTGGATAATGGTTTATCCATTTGGGAAGAAAATACCAAGTACGTCGTTCTCCAATCTTAGAGAAGAGAACGTAAAAGAACAAACTTTATTGTCAAAAGAGTTTGCGCTAATTTTAAGGCAAACTACCTAAGATCTCGCTGGGGGAAATAAACTAAGTTATGGCAAATAACCATTACGGGTATTTCGACTTAGTTTTTTATTACCTACAGGCCTAAGACAAATAATATAAATGCGTAACAAAGCATTATTACAAAAATAGTAGAGCGTAATTCTTGAATAGTAAAGAGCCATGCTACTCGACAATACATATTAGGAACACGGTTGTGAACACACTGCCGGGATAATGAAACGATTCCTGAAATAATTACTTGATTTTTCCTTCCATAAGGCAACCCGACCGCTTACGATATTAGTTCGTACTAATGCTATTTCTTAGCTGAAAATTGAATGTTCGATTCGCACCCAAAGATATTTGTGAAAGTGATATTTTTCATCAGAGTGCCGGATTTAACATTTCTGCGCCACAAGACACAATCATGTGGGCTCATAGTGCGAAAAGACTATTTTTGCATTGTGTGTTGTAAAATACTCCAAACAGTAATATGCACCTTGTATGCTACTTCTACAAATGTATGAATGGTCATACAATAAGGTAATGTCTTGTATCTAGTAGTTTTGAATATGGATTTATTCAGTTTCTATGTTCTTGACTTCTTAAATAAAAAGACGTGTTCGTGGCAATAGTAGTCACTGTCTTATATTTTGATGCTCCTGTTGTCCAGAAAGTAGACAGAAGATAAAAGAAGCTTTAACAGAATAGGCATTTAACGAATATACTTTTTTAGTTTTGCACTATTATATCTTAACTTTTCTATTTTATGTCATTAAAAATCTAACGTTTTGTAGTGAACATAAATATGAGTTTTTTCCCCTTAAAACGAGGATATCTCACTAAAACTCTTCATATTTCAAATAATGTTTGACAACACCGATCGCTATAATACTATTTAACAATACAGGCGAGGGCAAATACTGTTTAATGCTAAAGTCTTTTTTTATTATACAAATAAAACTACGTTTATATTAATTCAATTTTAATGCTAATTCGTTAGAAAAGATTAAAGGTAAACTATTTGTTTTCATTATTAATTCCTGTTGGGTGACTGCTATTGCCCCAGTCTTCCCTAATATCAACCTGGTATCTCATTACACGGATAATTTTTGTAGTCGTATAAAAACAGCGACTGGCACGAACTATCAGTGGCTTTTCTCGTAGAAGATCACGTAAAAAAATAATTTGAGGGAAAATACTTTCCTCTAATTCGTCCAATAAGATAAGATTAGTGCTCTAGTGCTGACTGGTCTTTGTACGTCATGGGTATAGCAACATAGATATCCTCGCGATTGATTTTGCTAACTACTGCTTGAATACAACAGGATACTGCTTAGTGGTCGTAGTGTGCGGTCTGAGGTGTTTGTTACCAGTGGCAGCCGCGCCCCCTCTCCACTTTGTTAAGGAAAGATAAAAATTTCACTTTAACCGACTAAAACTGAGAATTATAAAAAAAATTACACCATCCCTGATGTAGTCACCAATTGCCTTTTCTTTGATTTATTTCATTATTTAAACCGTACTTAGTGGAAATATGCAGAAAATGTTATGCAAATGAAACTGTAAATATGAGCGAATGACGGGCGAGTAAACACTCAGTGTTACCAGAGACGTGAGAGGGAATATACATGGTGGCGCACAACATAAGAACTCGTAATTACACTTCACCATTCAGTTACTTCCACCATGTTCCAGTTTTTATTCAGACTATAAAAAAATCTCTAAGTCTACTATTTTGCTTAAGAATGTAGAGGTCAAGATTTTGGTGGTGATAATTATATAGTTGTCAGATAATAGGAAAAACACAAAACAATATACTAAACTGCCACGTTTCATTCATTCACGTTCATGTTGGTGCTACTGCAAAGCTAATATGCTGGGAAATATTGCCGAGGGAGAAAAACTCTTAATTACTTTTTTTAGTTTGATAATATTAACATCAACTTATATGGATGAGAATACACACAAATGGTACAAACGATTTTTTTACTTAATTATCAAATTGTTTGAAAATCGAGAGATACGTAATACTCATCCGAACGAGACGCTCGGTTATCCTAATATGTCATTATCGAATATGTGAAATCGAATAACCACGCTTACTGTTACCAGTACTTTTCCTATTGGGAAGATATATCACTAATAGAATCATTACCCAAACAAGGAGCGGTGGCATATCCAAATGGGTTATGGAGTTGAGAACACTTGCTATTATAAATCCCATTGCATTCAACCTTTTACATCGTGCGACCTCTATTGAAAACATTGGGACACTCGCAGAGGAACGAACGTACACACAAATTTCACTCCTTGAATGAACAATTCCATTCTTTGGTGGCGAGCGGGTCAATCCGCAATTTTCCTAACTAATTGTCCCCCCCCCCTACAAAGTCCGAACTACTCTGGAAGCGAGGCATTAATATGTCATGCTGAAGCTTGTCCCTCATTGAATTAAATTCAGTATTCTGTTTCATTGTAATTATTGCCGATAAGTATTGATGACATAAGCAAAATTATACGACGAAGAAAAATTATCAGAAGAAAATGTATGCCTGTAAATCGTTGCTCGAGGTTTAGGTCGCTTGGGGCTTGGGAAGAAAGAGGTAAACTCATGACGTAAGGAGACACTGGCGAGTGGTAGGCCGTAGTGAATGGGGGAGGTAAAAAAAGCGCCATTTCAGGGAACTGTGGTCTGCGGTGACGCTCAGTCAACAAGAGGGAAGTAGAGAGACGTCTTTTCGATGCTACTGCCTCAACGAGTGTCTGCTTAAGAATTTCTTCAAGGAGATTTCGAAGACTCATAAATGGCAAGATGTGAAGAAGTCTCTTGTCCATGCCAAGGACCGATTGATTTGGAAAATAGCAGTAAATATTATTTTTCGATCCGACACGTCTTCAAAACAAATTTATGTTCTAAGAATTAATGCAAAAGCAACTAGAATAAGTCTATGTATTTAATATCCAATAATTCTCATCAATATATACATTTTTACAAGTCGCATACTATACTGTAGTATACAGTGAAAGAGTGAACAATTTTGATATACATTTGACCTAAGTGTCTAGGGAAAATAATTTTCTTCCTGTTATTTAGAAACTAAAAACTAACTATTCGTACCAAAATTCGAGCTTGAAATATTTTCTTCTAGAACTTTTTTTTATTTCTTGTGTGCAATTTTCTATTCGTGGAGTTCATCCGAAGCAAAGGTTGTATCAGTTTGTAAAAAAGAGCGTGTTCCATTACCAGACTTCTACAACTGATTCTATTATCATTGCCTATTCCTTTACCCAGTTGCCCCGGCCTTCCTCCGGTGGTTTGAGAAGAATGTTGGAGAAAACAATAATGATTGCCATAACGTATAAATTCTTCGAAAGAAGACCGATGTAAGGTGCTGTGCGCAACTATATGAAATCCATTTTCATGAAACCTCATTTCTAACAACATAATATTCTGTTTCTATATGATAAAAGTTGAAATTAAAACCTAGATTCTTCTGCGGACCACCAATATTTTCTCGCTTAAACCGGTTGACTATTGGTGATTTAGTATTTCATTCATCTGAGTCATTTGTGAAAGATATTCAAAATGACCCTATTTTTCGAACAGAATTCATATTTTAGTTATAAAAAAGTTCAAATACTATAACATTTCTAATTTTATTTGAATCTGTCATTTCTCACTGAACTCCAATACAATCGACGCATTGCATGTAACGCGTTTCATGAAGCAACGACAACTTTCGAACCATTTACAATTTTCTCTTAGAAACCCCGGGGGTCAAACAAATGGCAGAAAGCAAATGCGGGTATAGATATGACAAGATAGGTTACTTATGTTAGTACGGGAAAAATTTCACCAATTAAGAAAAAAATCATCTAATAAGTTAAATTATAAATGTCAAGACATGACGTTTCTGCAAGTAATTGTTGTATATGTTCGTGGCACTGCTCCCCCGCTCCCCACCACTGAGACATACACAAATAAAAATTGGAATACAAAATAAATAAAAAAAATACGAGGATTACCAGGCTTTAAACGTACATCTGGTCATAAAATACACGTAATAATCTTAACATAGATTTTATTGATTCGTATTATCTAATTGAAAATAGAGTAGTAGAGATTTCACCGTTCCTCCGAAATTTTGACATCGTCGACAGACGGGTGATAAGCTCCGTGAGCTCCAGAAACTTTGTTAGGGGTTTGTGTCACGAGTCTGCGCACTGTATTTGTACCCCCCTAAATCAAAGACCTGGCTACGTCCTTGGACTTTACGAAAGCAAAGTAAGTGACTGGGGGCGGAATATCAAAATCCTGGATGCCGGATACTCGCGTCGCGTCGGTGGCACAGGAGCTGTATGTGGAAGCGCGCTGAATAAAGAAACCGCCATTAGACTGCTGGTCGGCAGACATGTGTTGATTAGCTCGGGAGGCTAGCACGGGCCTCTCGCAGCGGGAAGCGGGTGTATGCGTGGGCTGGTTGAAGAAGGGGCGAGAAGAGCCGGAGCTGGGTCGAAGCGAGTTGGAGCTGGACGCTTATTTGGAGATCCCACGTCACTTGAATCGCCTGCTGGAGGTCAAAGGTTATCTGTTTAAGCTTTCGCTTTCCACGGGATTTTTGTCAAGGATGAATGGGTATATTATTTATTGACAACGCATGTTTTAATTTTCTCCAAATTGCGAATGAGCTGTGCCTATAAATAGTTTGGTTTGCACAAACATTTATTGTTTTTCTACTTATAACGAACCAAGCTCAATTTTACAGGTGTTGTTTATTAAGTAGTATTAAAATAACGTTACTAATGTCACAAAGATTTAACGTACTAATATGACAAATGACTTTCATTTTCCATTTTTTCTGGTTCCCCATGTATGTATATGAGAAGTATAAAATAAAGTTTCGGGACCTATTTACAAATCAGTCACAGTAACTACTGGATAATGGGTCTCTCGATGGGAGAAGAGGTAATTTTGCAGTATGGTCGTAACCTGAACCATAATTTCAATAACTACAACGTAGATTATTCATAAATGTGCTAGAACGCGGAGGAAGAGAAGATGTAACTTTGGCCTCATGAAATTCGCGACGGACCGGGTATCGAACCCAGCTTCTCTGACCTTAACATCCCGACCCCGTCTCCCTTTTTACCTGCTCAAGATAGTATATATCCGCATCATTTGTTAAAAATATAAATTATTACAATTTCCAATGCTATGATCAGTATTTACACGATGACAAATACAATGCAATATTATAAATTGTTACGCGTATTGATGTTTTAATGATTTCTTTTTGTAGTTTCTGTGGGGAGAGGATTTATTACCCCTTCCTTCCACCCTTTGGTTAAAGCACTGTATAATTTTAAAATGTTTTAGATCCTGAGTCAAAACCGGAACAGGAAACGTTCTGAATTTGCCGTTCAGTTATACATAATGTCCCATAACTCCATGTAAAAATATTCGAGGGATGATAGATAACATGAATAGGAACAAAAAATTATCAGGGTACATATGTCCGGAAATGTCTTCTGAAGGAGATATAATGGACAAAGACAAAGGAACAACATTAGAAGAAACTAGTGGTGCAAAACCATTGCTCGTACTTTCTCATATACGTTTCTCCATCTACAGCATAGTGACAAAAATACTGCAAAAGTGTTATGTAAATGTAACTTTGTTGTAGACAGAAATTCATGAATTTTCGTATCTTCGGTGAGTTTGCTGTCCTCCTATGTATTTTATCATCATTGTATCTTTCATTTCAGTTTACGAAAAGTGTATTCTACGCCTGCTTGGTCCATATACACTGCTAAATATTATTCAAGCTTCTTGAAACAGTAAACTAATGTTTAAGTGTATCAGACAGAAATTATTTTACTGCGTCTATACGAAACTTTCAAACGAAATACCGCTAATGCGGATGCAGTACTTTGATCTTCATATTAAGTACCCTTTGTTTTAAAGTACAAAAATTACGTGCACAGGCAACAAGTAAATTCTATCGTAAATACGAAATATGAATTAAATATATTCATCCATTTACTCAGAATCGCTGCGCACAGACGGACGGACGGACGTTATGCCAAAAAAACACTTTTTCTGAATCAAGTATACCCAAAACGGATATTTCAGTCGAAATCTCGCTTTCGAATTTTTTCACGACCTCAAAACTTTCTATATACTTCGTATATGAGAAAGTAAAAGAAGTTTGAAGAAGCAGCGGTGGATCCAAGGGGCACGTGCCTCCAGAGGATAAAATAATTTTAAAAATATTAATTTTGCATGGAAGGAGTTTGAGCATGCAAATTGAAAATAACAGTTCGAAGTAATAAAATTTGTGTTAAGAGATAACTCATTTAAATGGTGAAAATGATGATTTTACCGATGAGGAATTCACTTCGAAAAACTCTTAATAAGAGAAGAAAATAAACTATATATTGTACTTTAACCACGTTAATTAAAATTAATTATAGTAATTATATTTAAGTATTCTTTAAATTACTCGTATTAAATTTCCATTTCAATTTCGAAACATTATGAAAAATTTGTTAATACAAATGTATTAAATTGAAAATATACGTCGGTAAATGGTTGAACAATAATTGATTTTTAACTCAAAATATTTAAATCGCATTTGGTTGTAATGTAGAAAAGCCATTGAAAAATACTTGAGTCACCCAGAGTCAGATATTAGCTCCCCGGGAGATGAAGTGATGACGGATGGAGCGACTCCGATGGATTTTAGTCGAGTTAAATGGCGGAATGCGGCTACGTCTCTCCACTTCCTCATTCTGAGACGTCCTGACCTAGTGATGTTCCCTTGCACATCACCTTTCACTCACTCTAACATACTAACCTTGGCCGGAGTGATTCACCAACTGGATAATTCTTATTGCAAACTAATTTTTTGTCGTGCAAGTAAAAAACTACTTTAATTTTGAATTATGCAACAACAAAAATCAGTGAAGTTATACCAAACGACAACCATTTTACCACAGAAATATATAATATTGCCAAAGAAAATTCTATGCTGAGTATTAAAATAGCATTGACAAAAGCATCGTAAACATCTCCGTGCGAAACAAGAAAAGTACAGCGAAAATGGTTCATGGTCATGCCAAAGTTGTTGTAGAAATTTTTATGCATCCCCCGCTTGTTCTTCACTGGCACTCATTCATTTAACCATTCAGATTGGCTTGAAATTAAATCTCAAATCGAGGTAATGAGTTGTAAAAAAATTGTCACTATAAAATAGACAAATGATTTGATTTTATAAGGTTTTCGATCATGTTTTTGTGACATATTAACGCTACTCAGCCGATTTAAAAAACATAATGTTGAAACTATATCGAATCAAAATAACTGAAAAAATAATATAGATTAAAACGAAAAAAAATTAACTCAAGAGACTGAAAACAAGTCCGATAGAAAGAGGAAAATAAAGCTGTCTTGTACGCTGGTCAACTTACAGAAGTGAACACTGGCGTATCTGAATTCAACGAATGGATGTGGACATTTTAAGGCAAAAACTATATATATATGTAACAGACGCGAGCTGTCACAATACCGTATGACGCACATAATACACACCTCCCCATAACGGCCACGCCTCTCAACTTTGCCCTCGAGCATATCAAAAGTTGATGATTCAGGATCTTCTACGTATTCAATACAAATCAAAAGCTCTCGCCATGTTTGTTTATTTATCGAACTCTCACGGCATGGCCTCCCTGTACACAAGCATCGCAAGCCATGACATTTCCATGGCCGGAAAACCTCCAAAGCACCTCCACAGGGCCTGCCGCTCTAATCCACGATCAGTTGTATGGAAAACATTGCGGACGAAAACATACAGGAGCCGCCACGGTAAATAAATACCCTATAACGGCACCCGCAAAAGTACTCCCTTCAAGGGCGAATTAAGTTTAATATGACTCAGATGCTCAGATGCTCAGATATCTCTGTCTCAAGAAGCTTCCCTAGGCAACGCAAACATTCATTCTAGCTATCATTCCTGCACTAGCAAGTCGCATCATACGTGCTCTATATATGTCCAATTTCTCATCTCGACGAGCACATACTATTATCAGCTCCGAGATTATTTAAGCATCAAGCTTCGCTATAATACGCATCTCCACGACTTGGAACGCGTATACAAGCAGTCCTGAGGAATAATACGATACGCCGAATGTGAGCCAAGCTCCGTCAGACATTCCATTCGAGATTTCGCCGACGCGAAGATCTCCAAACGTCGACGCCAACTACCGAGGATCTTCACCCCCGGAACGGCGCGACTACCGAACCTGGAAACTACAAGACTCGACGCCAAAGTCTCCCACGTCTAGTATCTACAAACAGGAGAACACTGGACCGCCGCTGCTGAACGTCACGTCTCCACCAGCGCACGTGAGACCCACAGTTCACGGAGACCACACGATTCAAAGTCAGTCGTCAAATTCAACGTCACATCTTCAGGTTTACGTAAGAAATAAAGAAACTTACTCAAACTAACCTGCATTTCCAAACATTTATTTATGTTGGTGAGCGAGGAGGATCTTATCAATCGGAGTCGATACTAATATCTTCCACCTTACCACAACA
>NNCF01126181.1:186874-217230 GCA_002313205.1 Laupala kohalensis
ATGATAAATTTTGGCATTCGCTTCAAAACGTGAAGAATGATGATTTTTTTTGACAAATAAATAAATAATGAATCTTTGAATGGAATCACGCTTATCCAACAAAAAATTAAATAAGATAATCTTTTCAAATATTAAAATATAATTTTTAGGTATAGAAATCAGTTTTAAATTAAAATCCTGGACTAGGAATCCTTACTCCCTACATTTGTTTTGAGGTTACATTATAGACATTGCTTTAGACGTGATTCTTTGAACTATGAATGAGCTCGGATTGACTTCCTCATGCACTCTTGCATGTGTACCTCCCACACTCTGGTAAAAAAGGGACAAACATCACGCCTTCAAATGGAGTTGAGTTTTGTCTGTAAATGAGTTGAGGAGTGAATTATCGTCTACTGTGGAGTGGCTTTTCTACCCTGATTCATCATTACTTCATTATTTGTGCTGTGTGTCATTAAAATTTGACTTTTTGTGTTTTTATTTTATTTTATTGTACTTCTTGGTCTCCTCGTCTCTTTAGTATGAAGGGCTCTAATGACCTTGCCGTTGACGAGCCCTAAAGCCCCATAAAAAAATCTTTAGTATGAGCAATATGAGGGTCTGGTATATTATTGTTTCTGACTGCATAGCTTAGCAGTTCCCGTCCGGACGCGTTGTACTCGATGAGGCGGATATCTCTTCCTGATGGTGGTCATTTATTACAGTGTCAATTCAGAAGGTGGAGGAAATAAATAATGTATATAGAATAGGAAAATATTTAAATATCGTAAAGGTAACAGTATATACATCGCTTATTGCACCTTAGTTAGAATATTGTAGCACTTTACTTTAAGTAAGAAAAAAACTTCAGATTCAACAAAATTGAGTAATGCGATGTAATCTTAAATGTGACAAAACGACCAGCATAAATTTAATGTTAGATATGCTACGGTTTCTATCGGTTGAGCAAAGGATTCATTTAAATGTTTTAGTTTTTCTTTATAAAATGACAAAAATATATTAATAGAGGACATCTATGACAGTAATCAACGTAGGAAACGTGTTTGTGAAAGAGTAAATAGACAGAGAATTTGAATGTTAATATGAGGCCAACAGCAGCTCAAAATAGTGTATTTTATAGTGGAATTATTATGTAAAATAACGGAAACTATGAAAAAAGAAAAAAACTATAACAGCATATAAAAAGGGAACTATTGAATTTGTAAAAACATGTGCATTGAAAAAAAGAAAAGTTATTTTATGTGAGTGTATTAAGTATGTAAGGATATTACACGTATTATTACGTGATTTAACTCACACATTCCGAGTATCTGCTCGGGGAGAGACGTTTGCATCGCCTACGGTCAAGTGAAAATTGTACTACGGCTAGGTGGATATTGTGTACGGGCGTCGGGAGTCGAGGTCCTCCCAGGACATCTAGTAAGTACGTGTTTCGCGAACACGGGGCCCCGAGCTGAGTCTGGCATAATTTCTAGACTCCTTCCTTTCTCTCTCCTGACTTTCCTTGGTCACCTTTTGTTCTTTTCGATCCCGGCGCTATTTAGGCTAGGGTATCTCATTTTCCTCTTTTCCCCCCCTCATTTTTTGTCCTCAATGTTTTGATGTATGTTTTGAGACATGTTTTGATATATTGTAATTCAGGAGGGTTTGTAGTGGGTATGGTTGAGTCATTCGGCGAGTGCCATAGGCGGGGAGAGTCATGTTGGATCTCCTTAGTGCGTAACTGCNGGCGAGTGCCATAGGCGGGGAGAGTCATGTTGGATCTCCTTAGTGCGTAACTGCATTTTCCCTACCGGCACAGAATTTTAGGGCTCTAATGACCTAGCTGTCGACGAGCCGTAAAGTCCCCCCACCAAAAAAGGGAGAGTCGGGTTGGTAGTGCAGCGGTAGCACACCTGCGGCTAAGACAGGGATTTCCGTGTTCGTCTCGGTCCGTCGCAATTTTTACTTTGCCGTAGAAGATAATATTAGGTACGTGAGAATATTATGTAGCCTATATCGTAAAATTGGCTATATGTGGTGTACATAAGTAGAATGCAAGACAATGTGCGTAATGTGTAATCTAGAAATATTTTTCCGCATTCTGTATATCCATTTCTACGTGCTTCTTGCAGTCCCGTCGCAGAAGGGTCTAAAATAATTTTTATACCGAGCCCTTTATTATTGGTCTCGACCCAAAATAACATTGGACCGAGCCCCAAATACTTTGAGCCGAGCCTGAAATATCTTTGAGTCGGCCCGAAATGCAAGTACCATCTCTTGAGGCTGACCTGAAATATATGTGAATTATATTGTTGGTTCTTTAGAATTTATATCAGAAGTACGATACCCAATGAAATAAATATTACGCACAAATAACATTAAAAGATAATTAAATAGATGAGCGATTAAGGTGTTGTTATCAAAGAAATTAAGTGAAATAACCGTAACAAGTATAATTAATATTATTGATTGAACCTATGTAATAATGATAAATACTAGGCCGGCCCAAAATATCAGACCTGTCCGAAATACGAGTATAAGGTCGTGAAAAAGCCTGAAATATTCTTGACTATTATAAATATTCTCTTGTTTATGTATTCATAAAATATCTTAATGTACCTTATATACGACACACTAAGTATGGTACGTCAACTAAGTATGATAAGAAAGGTATTGAAATATTTTAGTACGATTATTTTCTATTTAGATCTAGCGATTGGGGAAAGAGGTGGAAGAGAAGGGACAGTGATGTGTTCAGCAAGATTTAGATGTGCATAGGAACTATAGGCCATTAAAAATATGGATGAGCTTTTTAACTGGTCCTTACTACTTAATCCACGAAATTTCGTTTCATTGAAACTTTACTCGGATCTCTTGAAAAAGATTCGCACTCTAATTATCTCAGTATTCATGATTTTAAAAAAGAAGGGAAGACCTTCATCGGCGGGAAGGTATGATAATATGATTTTCACCATTTCGTGTTGGTTTCTACTTTAGGTGACAAATTACATTCTTATAGATCCCCAGGTTTCTTAATTTTATATTTTTGTATCCTTTTTTAGACTACTTGAAAACTCCTGCTTGTGCTTTTCTAATATTCCCCTTTGTAATTATAACTAACAATTTTATTCAGGAAGGACGTCGACACTCAACTCGTGAAATCCAAAATTTATACAGAAATCAGCTGGAATAATGGCCTACTGAATGGTCTGAGTGTCCAGGGGAATTTTAATTGTCGCAACACACTTTAGCAAGTGCCAATTGCAAAAATAATTTACCAATAAATAATAAATTAATTGCCACAAAAAGCAGTTCAGAGTTTATATTACCACATGGAGAATAAGAAACTGTTTCAAAAATAAATAATTAAATGGTGAAAATGCAGTTACAAAATGCGCATAATGCAATTTACTCGAGATGTAATTCCGATCTAAAAGCCAGTAGGCAATGATGGATTTATAATTTCTGTACCTCCCAAAACTGAACAAAATGGCTACTTTTATAAAATCTAAAGAATAATCAACACGTTTTTTATTCAACAGTTGTGATGGAACTCTTTTTAAGCATATGCGTACTGTAATTATTTCCTTAAATTATTCCAAAAACACAGCTACGACTTGTCGGCGCCCATGGCTATCGTTGCGGTCACCAAACCACCGAGCAGGTTCGATCTGTATCGAGAACAACGGAATTTTGGAAGCGAAAATCCACACACGTCACGTTAAACAGTAAGTAAGTAAAAGGTCCTTTGAATTTCATTTACTGCGGGAAAAATTAATTCTCGACGAAAAATACACGCAAGGACAGGACCCGCTTTCACTGTCATCTGGTAGTGGAAGATGGAATGACGAATTTCGGGACTGCCCGAAATTTCAGTCTTTTTCGCAACCTAATATTTCGGGCCGACCCAATACCAGTTTTTTTCGCGGAACGAGATATTGGGCCAAACATTTCAGGTCCTTTTGCAGTTCACTGCGCCTTGTTCTTCGCTATTTTTGTTTGTTTCCACACCTGAGTCCACGATCTGAATCCCTGCCCTGTCCCAGCTCTTTTGGTACATACACAAACTTTTAATACGTGCACAATTTTAACAGATTCGATTGCATAGCTTCAATTTTCTCGTTAATACAGACATTCTTTCCTCCATCTTCCTCCTCATGTTCTTCACCATTCGCTTTTTCAATTCCTCCAACATTCGCCAATTCAAATTTCTGAAGTTTATTATTTGCTTATCTGCTTTGGTATATTCATGTCCCATACAAATCGCTATTCCTTCGTAGTCTTTTTGCATCCCTGCTCTCAGTGTCCATGATTCTACTTTACTCCCTTTCAATCGACTCGTCATTGTTATATCGATAACCGACGTGTCATGATTTCTCACAAATATTTTCTCCCCCATAATAATTGTGAATAATTAACTCGTGTTGCAGCATGCTTTTCCAGCATTCTTCCCCGTTTTTCTGAACAGGAATCGGTCAATAGTGTCGATATGAATCAAAATGTCTTTTCCCCGAAGTTCGTTGATTATGTCCCCAAATTTTGCCAAATCATGTTCTATATTCCTTGCATATTGGCAGTATACTTTGACTACCACTATCTCCTCTCCTCGACTCCAATATGTGATCACCTGACAGTGCTGTGTAATGTAAGGCTGTAACATTATAATATCTGCATTAACTATGATTGCGCTCCATGGTTTGTAAGCTGCTACAACCCGGAACGTCACAGGTATATAGTTCCCACCCAAATGGTCTACGTCCTGGAAAAATCCTATGTGCACATCATTCACTCGCATATATTCTCCCTGTTTCTTGGTCGATATTTTCCCTCGCTGCAAGTTCTGTTGAAAAATTTTCATTATATTGGGTATTTTCAAGAAGTATTCTCCGTTACTTGCTCACTGTACTATGATCATGTGCTATTTCTCGTCGTTTGTAGTTGATACAGATAACCTTCTTCTTGTTTCTGGGACAATCCTGATGCCCTTTTCCGCATCAGTATCCGCATATATCCTCTTTCTCTCTACAAAGTATCGCCCGATGGGCGTAGCGAGAACACTTGTAGCAACGAAGCGGTTTTGTGTCCACAATTATCTCCAAACTACTTCACTCTATGAAGATTTGCCCCTGCTGCTGCAGTTTACCAAAATATTTCGAGTCCATCTGTATAACCCAGGGTTTAGATTTTCGCCCTCTCAGCCATATTTTATGTTCGTCTCATTTCACAATTTCTCCTTTCATCCTCTCCTATGTTTCTTTGTGCCACCTATCCAAAAATTCATTTTCTTCATCTCCCCACTCTACTCTCAGTATCTTAAATAGTAGTCTGCGTTTCCCAACATTTTTCAGTTTTACTTCACCCACATCTTCTACTACAGCCACCAATTTCCAACTTTCAGCCTCATTTGCAACAACTACAAACAAATGACGTCCAATTGTTTCCCTTGCAGCGTCTATCCTGACGCGAGCTTGCCTATCCTGCAAGGTCTTTCGTAGTACATTTATAATGTCCTCTGTCTTCTCCTTAACAACTGTCTCACATCTTTCCTTCCCACCTGTCTCCTTCCTTCAAATTGGTCTGCCATATCTATCCGTAGGTGCTCTATCTTCAACATTTCTCTTCCCATAGTTCCCAATCCTACTGCTAACATAAGTTGCTCACAACTCTGTACCTTTTCCCGAAGTTTTATTCTTCATTGGGGGCGTTCAATCGTCCACAGCATGCGACAAATCCAAAATCTTATCTTTTATCTGACTGTACACTCGTCTTTATCCTCTTGAACGTGTCTCGTGCTAAAGCTTCAAGAAATTTGTCTTCTTGCTTGTGCAGTTCTTTCTACCTCTTCCATACGATCCAAAACTGCACCTTTTCCTTTTTTCCTGCGTATTTTAGTTCCTTCGGTGTAACGGCCCCATCACGTAACGTGCCATCAATCGAACTCCCACTAAATGCTGGCGATATAATTGGCGCATCAATTTTGTCAGGTAGCTTTGAATTTCGCTTCATTTTGTCGACCGCAATCCTTCCTAATCTCTATGCAACTGTCCATCCCATTGACCTTCTCTTATGTGTATTTGCAAATTTTCCCTACGTACACTTCGCGTGGGTTTTATCCCGGTTTCCGTTTTAGCCCTCCACCTGACTTTAATCAATATCACTCATTGGTAATTGTCAATCCCCGTGATCCGGTTTCAAGTTTTTAGACTATTTTCGTTATTGAGCGTTTTCCTCTTACAAACATTTTATTCATAAATCCAACAAAAATTATTTAATATACTTTTAAATTCAAAGAAATTCATTTTAGGCCCCTCTGTCACCAGGTATGTCACTCGACCATGTCCTGTCTTTCATTTAGGCCCTAACATCATTCTCATGCAGAATTTCTTTTCTGTAATATCTAGTTGGGATTGCTTGATCATGTATAGCACACATGAATCTTTCAGTCTCTGCATGGTCGGCCATATTTCAGCGATCATAATAAATTTATTATTATTCTATTATTATTTTATTATTGTTATTCTATTATTATTTTATTATTGTTATTCTATTATTATTTTATTATTGTTATTCTATTATTATTTTTTATTATTATCATTATATATTGATGACTTATAATTCGTACTACTGGAGTTACGTTCTTCATTTTGGAAGGCGCTTAAATTATATAGAAATCTTTAAAATCACCTCATAGCTACATCACAGTTTAAGACTCTCTTTTGGGAATAAAATATTTCATTTCAGTACTCCTTTTTACATTATTTTATCGTTTTTAATGGCTGATGAGACGTGTGGCTTTATTTATGTAGGAAGGATGGATTACTGGGCTCATCCTAGTTCCGGCACTCTACTAACAGTCGTACACGATTTTAGAACAAATTTTTCCTCACATCACCAACCGAATTTTTGCGACCAGCACATAAAAATGCCACTACGAACCCAATGCAACCCACCTTACTCATTTTCTGCATATGTGATGAGACTTGACCTTATGAGTGAATTGTATTTCTCCCTTTTCCTAATGGTAGTTATATTTACTTAAAGTATTTTGTCAGTCCCAGGATAGTCCCATAGGAAGCAGATTGGGTCTGATAGCCAGTCCTGATCTAAAACTCTCATACCTGTATTAGAATTTTGTCCATGTAGCCAGCCTCAGCATACTATTCCCCGAATGAATGAATAGTATGGACGTTATTCTCTGTACGTGATAAGGTATATAGCCGACGACAGAAATAAATTTGTTATTAAGCTTCAAGTATTATACGTGCTAAACTGCAAGTAATGTTCAATTTCTACTGGGAAGTAGAATATCTTTGTAATTGCCCTAGCTGTTTTCATTGATAACTTTTAATCATTATAGTTTATTGTTAGTCTCAAAATAGTTTGTTTTGAAGTCTCCAGATATTTTTTAATCAGGGGGAAATATATATTGTATTATCATGAATTGTGATTTTTCATAATTGAATATATTGTCTGCCATTTAAATTACGAGCAGTTGTCTTGGTTATAATTTTTAGACTAGCTCATGCTATTGATGTTCTAGATTGAAAGGTCAGTTGAGACGTCGATTTAAATTACACTTTAATTGTCGCAAATAGACTGAACCATTGACATAAAGTATGTTTGTTGAAAATTTTACACTTCTATACGTTAATTATGTTTTCAATGCAATTCTGGCCGCATAAACCGGTTAATGTTAATGTCGAGCTAATTAAGAATCCTTTCAATGAGTATTTTATTAAGTGTGACTATCGTGAGAAATGGCTCTCAGTTCGACTCCCACTAGTGTGCTCGAGAACAAAGGGTCCACGATTGCTGCCGCTAGAGCGCACACCATCAGGTCTCCCCTTCCATCGAGTTCCGCGCGCTACGGCCAGATGTCTCTGCCGACCAGCGTGCAATGCTCTCTGCTGCAGCAGCGGCAGCATCATCAGCAACAACGACAGCGCCGGGACGACGGATACCGAAGCCGACTGGCTCCCCGTCGCAGTACAAAACAACTCGGACGGCGGTCGCGGAATTTTCACACCTTTGTCTGGTTGCTCTCACGCGTCCGTTTGTCCCGTCACGTCGTGCTCGTCGTGATTTAAAGGTGCGAGTGCCCGACGCTGCCCTACGAGCAGCCACCACAGCGGCCCACGAGGGTCGGCCGCCAGCGCCGTTGTGTGCGTGTCTCCCTCCCTTATTGACGAGCCGCAGTGTGAGAGAGGGGAAGAGAGGTGGCGGTGGCGGCGGACGGTCGCGGGACGGAGGAAGGGGTGGCGGGGACACGAGGCTGCCTGTTTCGCAGGTCGTCCTGCCGGGGCGGTCGCCTCGCCTCGCCTGCACCGCCTCCACCGCCGCCGCCGCCCAGTCAGTCGAGCCCCGAACCGCGCCGCGCGCGAGTGGAAGCAGCAGCCGCCGCCGCAGCAGCAGCCTGCAGCCGCCGCCGCCGTCGCGCTCGTCGCGTCAGCCGCCGCTGCCGCCGGAGTATGCACGCCAAGACGAAGCCCGCGCCGCCCGTGCCGGTGGGCGCGTTGGGACGCCACGCGGCCGCCGCCACCGCCACCGCTGCCCTGCCCGACGCACGCGCCAAGCAAGTGCTGAAGGAAGCCGTTGATGCTGTCGTCAACAGCTTCGCCAAGCACACGCAAGGATATGGACGAGGTAAGGAATCCCTGATGTTGTCATCGATCTAGCTACTACTCAAGTACGAGTAATTACAGTGGATAAGTGTCAGGGACACATTCCAAAATCGATGCTCGTGTTGTCATGCTTCCATGTGATTCTGTGAAGTCAATTGCCCCAGTGTCAAACTTAATCTCGCATATATTTCCTGCAGAACCTTTCGAAACAATTCTAGAAGAGGAATAATTGTACATATAAATCTGTCAAGACAATTTGTCAGTGGCCCCTGATCTGATTCATTTGGAAATACCGGCATTACTTTCAAGTTGACATTGAATTACGCGCTACTCTCCATCGAACAATTTCTCACTCATTTTTTAACGTTATCTTCTCATAATTATGGAAATATGTAATCTGTTTCGTTGTGAGGCGTATCGTGCACGTTCCCAAGGCGGGACAACGCCGGCCTGCTCGCTCACTCCGTCCACCGACCATCCGCCCGGTCGGCAGTCTGTGCACGGCGAATCCTCGCAAACCGGGGTGGTTGCAACTCGAGAAAACCTGTTGCAGCAGCTGAAGCCGCGGGCGAGCGGTGCCTGAGTGCCCGGCCGGTGAATCGCCCGCGACCGTCCGCGCCCACGCCGAACCTCCGCATCAAGCTCGCACGGACTCATTCGGATCTTTTGCGATGTAATACATATTTCTTTCGTGAGGTACTTCTGTCCGTTTTCCCATGATCGTACTTAATTTCTCGTCCTTTAAAGTAAGACATGTATGAATTTGGCGGAACGTTAGGCATATTAGTAAGTCAAAATATTTCAATACATTGTATCCATAGTGAGTGGAACATTTAAGGAACTGCATTTTTTTTACGAAACAGTAATTAAATCACATTAACCACTTAGTTGGATTGAATAAGCACGTTATTCTTGGGAGTATGTTGTAAGAACGGTGAAATATGTTTCTTTGAATAAAAGGAAGAGAGGTTTGAAGATAAAGAATAAGAGTATAAGATGTCTATAAATGGATTTCCATGAATGTATTCGTTCGGAATATCGATGCGGAGACTACTCAAGGCAGTGTTCCAACGCCGTTTACTCCGTGCGCTCTGGCTTTAAGAAGCCATGGCGATGAAGAGTTAATGTACAAATGAGATAAGGGATGAATGATGATGAGTGAATTTTGTGATGGCAGGGGAAACGGAAGAACCCCGAGACATCGCAACATCGCTACGTCCACCACCGCGAATTCTACTTGGATCGGACAGGGTTTGTATCCGCGTCACCAGAGGTAGAAGGGATTTCCAATTTGAGTGAATTGCCTCTTGAATTCGGAATCCTCGAAGGTGATTTGCCACACAATGAATGAGTGGTCGCAGTTGAAGGGATGATTTAAATTGAATGCACACTTAAAACCCCTTTACTTTCTTTTTTTAAGAGACTGGAAAATATGAATGGGAATTGCGTAATTTGTTTTGATAATAATAGTTTTATTATATGCAAAGTTAGTGACGAGAAGATCTTCCAATAATCAGCAATATACATAGTTTAGTGTTCTGAGTAAATACTGGGCCACATTATCATCCTTCGAAAAGTACATTGGAAACTTCATTTATTGAGACATTAAATGAGATATGCAATAAAAATAAACTTGAGAAATTGTATTATAACGAGATTCTGAGGAATTTGGCAGATGAGTGTTTTTGTTTTACAAACTCATCTCCCGTTCGTTAAGTTTGAGTTTGATTTCCAGACAAACTATAATTATTGATTTGGGTGAACGACCTTCAAACAGCAGTTAATATCAAGTTGTATATTTTACCTTGTAGCTTAGCTATCAAAAAATCGCTATCTGTGATTTGGCCGAACAAATGAAAAAAACATTAAATGTCCTTGACAATCAGTATTTTTTATGACATATTTATACTGTGAGAAAATGGTTTGTTCTTTCGAACGTCCATACGTATAGTCGTTTGGAAATAGTTTCGATCAATACATAATCGCTTTGGGACAATATGTGAAATATTAAAAATATTTACAACACAAGAAGTAACACCCGTTCATCTTCATTACTAGACAAAAAGATCACAATCTTTTTTTTTTAACGATAGAACTAAGATGTGACTGAATAGCCTTTTAATCTCATTATTGTATTTTGAACGTATATTTTACAAAAGTTACAATTACACCTTTGCAACCGAAACGCGCGTGGTTTCACGCACCTCATGTCTTGTTGTTGTGTTAAAAGATTACATTCATCTGTTGTCGGAAAATTAAGCACATTATAAACGCTAATAAGAATTGTTACCTTTCTTATTTTTATTCTCTTAAGCTCTAATTCAACTTGCTGATTAATTCTGATTTGTTAAATCTTTTACTTTTTAAGTTTGGAGATGTCATATCGTTGGTGCAACGAATATAACTGAAATTCTATAACTTTTTAACCTAAAAATTTAGAAAATTTGTACTTTATTGAAAAGTACATACCTTCATCTTGTTGTTTTTCTGAACAGCTCTGAGAAAAGCAATGTCAATAACCTTCTTTATTCAAAAGATAAAAATGTCTAGTTGTTCTGAATTCTGTTAAAATCCTAGGTAAACGTAAATATCATTTATTTTAAAATTCAACTATTTCAGGTGTGAGTGATAAAAGATGGAAATGCTAATTGATAGAAACAAGAAATGATAAAAACAAAATAAACAATAATTAGCGGAGGAATAATGGGCAGTAATGATTGTTATTCTTCGGTAAAATTACACCCGTGGAACTGTTCTCTTAGTTTCGATGATTCTAATCGCCTAACCTTTAATTTAAAGACCATCAAGCACGTGTCCAAAACGTCACCGTTCGTTACCCCTCGAGTCGCAAACCGTGAATGTGCGTTCCTAGCTAAACAGCGCGACGATCGCCTCGCGTTTTCACGCTTCGCGCGCGTCACAAGAGCAAAATGCTCGCGCGAACAAAAATACTCCTTCAGCGCAACAAACCGCAACGAAAACAAACAGCGCGATTCACGGGCCGTTGCTCGCCCGCAGGTAACAGCGAGCGGCGAGGCGCCTGCCTGCCTCCGCGATGACTGACCGCGTTCTTCGCTCGGCCGGCGGCGTTGGCGTAGGCGCTGGGTGACGCGTTACACCGACGATGCGTGTCGAAGGGTTGCTACTTACCCTTGCTTTAGTTTCTAAAAAAAAGAGAATTCAAGAAGATTCACGAATGACCTGGTTGTATGTAGTGAGATTTATGGTAAGAGGCATGACCCATCCTCGTGTTTAAGGTGCAGGAGTATGGAAGAAAAGTTGCTGGAAAAGGAATAAATATAGTGTAAACTTAACGCATACATTCTAAATTCCGAATTTTTCAAAGTATGTTCATGTTCAAAATATCTAGAGAGAAATTTGGTAAGTTATAATGTACGTTCTTCTTTCGGTTAAATAAATACATCTGGATTCCTGTTTGTCTTTCATAGAAATATAAAGAGTGGAAGATAATTCAGCGACAGAAAAAGATATTAATGCTCTAGTGTTTTATGTAGAAATTACAAGAACTACCTTAATTAGATATGGAATTTCTTTAAATGTGACATTCGTTAGTTGTCATATTCTTGTACGCATTTTCAATTCATGGCTGATCGTAGGTTTTTGTAATGCAAATTTTTAAGGGGATACAGAATTGCTTTCAGGGGATACTACTCATGAATAACTTCCCAATGACTTCCAAAATTATAGAGCGGGTGAAGAAGGGTTTGCAAAAAATGTGTTAATCTGTGAAACTTGCGTTTTTGGCGTGGACTATCGACTAGTTCCTTGCACCAAGTATGAAGTGTTGAGATATTCTGACAATATCCATTCTGTGGATCCGAAATAATCATTTATAGAGCACGGATAGCGAAATACTATATACTTGTTTTGTTTTTTTGTGATTCATTGTGCTAAAGGGAATTATTCGATGCGGAGCATGAGTTTTTGTTTGTTAGTCAGATGAGACGGAGAAGAAAAGTAGTTTATTGGAGTGTATATTAACGTAGTATTATTGTTGCTATTAATCTGGATGGGTGAAAGAACGTTTTGTGACTGAGTAAACTTTTACTAATAGTTTATGAATTTATTGTTAATTCACTAAAAGCTATTTTAAGCAACTTTTATTAATTTTTTAAAAGTGAATTCATGTGGAACTATACTAATCCTCAAAATACTTATTACTCCTACTATTTCCCGCGAGAAAAATTTTACATGAATTAATTTGAAGAAATTGCTAGATATTTTTAATGAATGGATTTGAATTGTAGAACATATGAACGGTTATTCATTTTGAATTTAAACATATAAGAGTTTGATCCAATTAGAAAAATGTCGATTTATAATTTGATTAATTTTTTTCAGGTTTTGCTTTTTAATCTTTGGCTCTTTATCTGAAAGATGTAAGTAGCAACTACGTTTACAAGGTTTTATGATTTAATATCTTATTTTTTACGTCGTACTGAGCACAACATAGGCGTCAATGCAGTTTGAACGGAAAATTGATTGATATCATTGGGACGTAATGCAATTGACGAGATGAAGATGATACATAAGTTTGTTTGTGCTTTAATTCAGTTGTTTTGTTTATGCTTCTAATTAAGCAAAAACGAAAACAAATAATCCGTTTTCATAACATTGCTGAAGGCGTTGATATCAGTGAAAATGTTGGAGAGTTCAATGCGCGGTAGTGAAACGAACTCTTCCGCCGTCGTTAGTGCATTCCAATATTATTCCTCTCTAAATAAATGATTTATAAAACTCAGTATCTTATTGTTTACTAAATCCAACCTCAAGTAAAATGCTATGTGTTTCGTATTTCTTTTTTTGTTCGTATGTCATTGCATGTTACCAGTCATTACGTGTTGAGACGATGAACTTGACACTCAATGTGTGAACAAACAAGCAAACAAACCAACTATTGTGGTAAGAGTTACAATATTATTTACTAAAGAAGTATTTATATGAATGAACTATTCAACTGGAGTAATATTTATTGAAATTCATTATAAATAATCTGAGATTAACGCAATTATCATTAGGAAAGAACAACCATGATTCAGGAGAGTTTGGCACAATTTAGCCTAGTGTTTAACGTAGAGCTCAACCATTGGCTCAACTTAGTTGCCTAGAGGCATCGTGGTTACTACGATAAATGTGAAATCTTGTTATTTTTATGTTTTAATACTTTCTTTTGTTCTCATGTGGGAACAAAATCTAATTCTTATCGTCCATCGTATTTCCCTATCATGCACCAGACATATTATAAAATTTATCGCCAAGAACTTATCAAGATTTCAAAAATATCATTTCATTTTTACATATTCAGTTCCTCGATGCCGTAACTTAAAGAACAGTAGTCCTTAAAACATAATAAAAACATGAGGACACTTCGTTTTGTGGGTAAAATGTTAGTATTTGACAACTACATGTTTTTGTTGATTTGTAATGTGACTTGATTCATGTTGCAGATGCGTCAAAAACGTTTTGTGTATAATTTTTTCTAATATTGAATGATCGACTTTTAATATCAGTAAATTTTGCGAGTAAATTTGACATGCATCGATCTAGTGTAAGGTGCTTGTAGAATATTTCTCAGTACATCTTTTCCTATGCTGTTTCTAAAATATTAATTTACCGATTCAAAGGTTTTTCAGTTTCGTGCACTAGCTGGATGAAGTTGTGATACAACGTATAGAGAACAAAATATTTATCTCGCACGAAATATGCATTATTTTTATACATACGAATTTTTTCAGTGCTAGCGGCATTCTACGTAAGGTCTGTACCCTGTCATTTTTTATCAATTCATTTTCAATGCATTTAAAGTTTATTAATGAGGTACCTATTTTTGGAAATAGACTCTTCGATCAATTCCTTATTTATTGAAATAAAATAGAAAATTACATAATGTTCAGTTAGTAAAAAAAATAGAGTAACTAAATTAAATGCATTTTCAAGTGAATAAGTCATGCTTTGGGATCTGTGATTTATGTATTAGTGATTTAAATATCAGTGCCTTAAATTGTTTATTGCAACTAACAATGACCGAATAACGTTCCAGACACTCAATCACAAGACAAGCATATTAGGGAAACAATTTTTATTTGAACGTCTACAAAAAACAACAACAATGTCACATCAGTTCATGATGTTTATAATAACTTAGATTAAATCGAAAAATAAGAATTGTTTTACACAAAAGGTATTTGTACTTAAAAAGGCTGCGCAAAAATTTATCATTTTTCGTCGTTATAAGGATAATATTACAGGTCCATCTTTGTGAATCGAAACTCATATTATCATACATACTACTATTACAAATATTTCACATCATTATTATCCTTTAACTTAGAGTTAATCAATGTTCAATCAATCAACCACTTCTGTGGATAACCCAGAGTACATTAGATGGATATCCGTGAGTCCAATAACACTGAAAGTTTTTATATCTCTCAGTGAAAAACACATGTGGTTCTATGTCTAATTACTTGAAATAAGGAACTTTTTGTATTGACTCCATTATTCACTTCGCAAAAACAAAAAAAAACGGGGCAATCCGCATACGTCTAAGTAAAAATAAAATGATGTCCACAAACAAAAATATGAATGAACGAAGATCGCGTGCAGTTTCATACATAGAAGTACACGTCAGAGAGGAAATAATAGTGAATGAAAAACAGTTTTTGTTTGAAACAAAAAAAGTTGCACCACTTATTTTAAGATTGGTTTACTACTCGTGGTATAAAATGTTACGTTGTAGTACAACTTGAGCCCACCCTTCGTACAAAATTCTTGAACGTCTCCGGCGAAACGAAGTAATGACTCAGAAAAGGTTCTTGGGATAAAAATATAACTTCGAATGTAGATATTGCGAATTAGATGACACTTAATTCTTAGAATTCATGAATAAAGTAGAATTCGCGTATAAGAATCAGAAATGGTTTCAACCTGGTCAAAACATGATATAAACTTTTTACTGGGATGGTATTTTTTAAAGGTGATTAAAAGTGTTGGAAGTGTTTATGCGTACATACAAATAAGACGTCTCACGGGACCGTGTGTTTAATAGGAAGGAAATTTCTTTAAAAAATATGGACATTCTTCTGATTGTGAAATAGGAAAATATACATTTTTTAAGTCATATGTTGAAGAAATAGTTAAATCTCTGTATGTTTAGAGAACATTGTTTTGGAATGTGTTCTGAAGAATAGTAGACGAAGAAAGACTGAAAAAAACAACATTTTGTTGGAAACTGAATATTGCTTTCAAATTACGTATTAGATTTTTCTTCACGAGTATATTCCAGTGTATGTTATATTGAGAAATTTGATTTAAAAGCCAAAATGCTTTATAGGAGTGGTAGTAACAAAAAATAATAATTGAGTCCGAATTATGTGACAGTATATTATGGAATTATTTAAATTGTACATTTATTCCATTGTTTTCATACAATATTAAAGAAAGGTTTATGTTATTTAATCTTATTTAACTCCTGTAAACCAGGACTAGTGTTTCGTTTTGTACTTGCTTTTTCTAATTACGTAAGAGTTGAAGTTTCTTTTTTGAGTAAATGCTTTTACGATCTCTTGCTGTCTTCTGGAACATAGAACTTCTAATGTCATCTTTAAGTGTCAGGGAGCTTTCATTTTATTTGAGTGAGCTCTCTTGTCTGTAATGCCTAGAATTGAGGTAAAGCAATTGTTAAAGACTTAATATATGTAATGCATTCTAAAATGCATAATATATAAATAATAAAACGGCGAGAAATTTTGTGGCGCTCAATTAGAGTCTAAAATACTCTGAAACTGCAATAAAAATTGTTTCGTGTTGCTTTTAAAATGGCGACCAAATTCATAATTTTATGTATTTGGACACACTACACGTTAAACATAATTAATCGTCCCAGGTTCAATTAAAACGAAAGCATTGGACAGCAAATAACAAAGACATTTTGATGTCGATACCGGGGAGACACCCTGTCTTTGAGCCTGACTTTGGCGAAGCACCAAAGAACAATTTGTATGAAGCCCACAAGCGAATTTTGTTGGGATGGAGCCCCAAATCTGGGGGATTCTGCGGGAAAATCCCCTGTGAGAGAAGTGAGTCAATTTTCTGAATTAAAATAAGAATGTACAAGAAAATATAAATATTGTCAAAACCTAATAAAAATTTCTAAAATTGTTTTCCAACTGAAATAATTAATGTGTTTATTTTCTTATTATGTGTGATTTATTTCAATAAATTATGTCGGTCTCTTANATTATGTGTGATTTATTTCAATAAATTATGTCGGTTGAAGATGACTTCTAGATTTAAAGTCAAAGAAGTAGTAATGAAATTGCACTCGACATTCGTTTTGTTTCGTGTTGATGTCCAAGAATATTTGATTTGTCCCACTGTGCGCCACGTTGTCGTGCCCCTGCGGCGTCGCACGTCTGGGCATTTAATTCCGGGGGTGCTTTCCTTTTAAACCGGATCTCTGAGCGGCAGAAGCGGCGGCGGCGGAGGCGGCGGCTGACTCGGTGCCACGCCCACTGCCAACGCCGCCATGCGACCCTGCCTGGCTCCTCCACCATGCCACGCGTGGGTTTTACGTGGGACGCATGTGCCGTATGCGCACGCGTGTCTGCGGTTTTTTTAAGTACGATTACGTGTAAGTAAAGCGTCGAGATGGAGTTTTGTTTTCAATTGGAACTTTTTTAGTCGCGTCGTCAGTTTCAGGATACAATAAGTCACGCATGTGAACGGACCACGTGTGTACCGGGATTGTAGCGGAGGAAAAACAAGAACGACACACGAGAAGTAACAAACGAATTTTTTACGAAACGAAAACGAGTAAATCAAGAGTCTATCTTTATATCGTCGATTCTCAGTACGAGGAACATGTTTCCCATCGTAGGGAGATGGTTGAAATTTCTTGAAGGTTACCCAACCACGAAACTAGTCTCCCACTGAAACACAGTCAACTGTTGCTCTGCGTAATCTTATCATATTCTCCATTGGTTTTTTGTGAGTAATTTACAAGAAAAAATTAAATTATTTTACCATTCACACGCAAACTCCTACCAATGTGATTCATGACACATTACAAAAAATTATTGCGTAGATCGAATATGTTGTATTGCATTAATTCTCAGTTTAACAAAAGCCATGCACGGTAAAGTTCTAGTCGTACCAAGTGTTGATAAAAGTCCAATGGAATAGTCATGCCAAGATGTTTGCTGTGCACTGTTGTTCGTACATTTGTGAAATAATTTTCATTTTATAAATTCATGTTTAAATATCTCGATGTAGGAGATATTGTGGTCTTAAAAATTTACCAGAATTATTTTTATTATTGTAACGTGTCATAAATAAATAATTTTATCGATTGATTTTTCTAGCATTCCATTAATAATTTATATTATCAACATAGACCAACTTCTTTTAGCCAAATTGAGTTAACGAGTTTATTGATTTATTTGATTCATATGATTGTTATGAATTCTTCCCAGAAGTTCATATTGTTTCACAGATCCATATTTTTTTCTGATGAAAACTATATTTTTCGTATTTCACTTCATGAATGACCGGAAATCACCGCGCGCATTAAAGTCGTTATTTATTTCTTTGACACATTTTGACTTTCAATATTATAAATTTAAAGTTCCCAATATTTCAAGAAATAAAATTATCTGATGCAATTGAAATAGTTTATTTCATCAATAATGATAAAAAATCATACACATAACTCCGCTTCAAATTTGAGAATAATAACATGTAATGATTGACTCACCACTTACATGATTCCACTCAAATCTTTTTTTTTCAGACTACTCTCACGTTAATCAGGGCGTTTTGTATTGAAATTTTTCGTAGTTGTAACATCTTCCTTAAAAATTTGATTTTTCGATTTAGAATGATCAAAAATTGTTTTAACTTGTATGTTTGTTTACTTTTTATTTGGGTAAATTGAACAGGGCAAATTAATTAGAGAATGTTTTTAATAATAATATTCTTTGGTAGTTAGTATAAGTTGTTGGTCATATGATTATTATTGATAACACAAAGCTGGGAAAAAGTCATTGTTTGCGAGATATGGTCTTAACATACTTTTGTGTCCGTTCAAATACAAATACTTAGTTTAAATACTTAATTATTAAGGAATCGTCGAATGTTGTGAATGTTTTTTTGTGGTTTAACAGCGAATTCAAAAGTAAGTTCCAGTTCCTTAACTATCGCTGGGTAAAACAATATTATTGCTGGATGATTTTTTTTCTTTTTTTCATGTGATGACTGTAAAAATACTTGTATTAAAGTCATAATTTGAGAAGAATGTACGTAAGGACTTCCTAGCGACTAGTAGGAGGTCAGGGACGTTAGAAATACGAAAACATTATTTCACATTAATGTAATTTTTATACAAAGCGAGACCTTTAGGCAGAACAAAAAAAAGTATAAATAATTATCACGTTTTGAATAGAAAAGATAAACTAGTTGAAAATTAATAAACCCAGAACTGGCCGAGGTTGGATCAGCCGTTCGTTGATTGTCACCCATCGATATCAAAATATTGTGTTCCGAATCAAAAGTGCTGGTAGTAGCCATTACATACAATTACTTATATAATTCGCTGATCAGAGTAGTACGACGCTAAATTATTTTTACTGGAATGGTTTCACTCCATGAACCTCATGATTATGGGTCTAGTACACTACCATTGCGTCACTGCACTTCTTATGTTGGGCGTGTTCTCTTCAGTACTAATATAAATCTCATCAGTGCCAATATACTCGTACAAAAGCGAAATACCACTCACACACTGACTGAGAAAATCTCAGAAACTGCTTAGCCTACAAACTTGAAATTCTACAGGCATGTTTCTTTTAGGGTGTATACATCAGCTAAGAAAGGATTTTGCGAAAATTCATTCCTAGGGGGGCGAAATAGGGGTTAGAATGTTTTATGCATGTATCCATTACTCTGGAAAACCTGGACCAATTTTTATCCAAACTTGATACACAAATTACTGACTGTACGACCACAAACACTGGAGGAGGTAAGACATCTCCAGTACAATTACGGAGGGGGAAGGAAAAGAGTGGCAGGTAAAGAATAATGGAAAAAATCCAATATTAAATTCAAAGCAATACTTTTCAGTGCCGTTGAGATGGCTAAGGGCATCCCCGGTTCTTAGTAAGTTCACAGTTAGTCCATATTGCAGATAATATACCCCTCGCATCCCTGAGGCGGGCGTGGGAACGGAGGGCAGGTAAAAATAATAAAAAACGACCGATGTTGGTGTTGAATACATCACTTTTTAAGACTCAGAAGAGCAGAGTCACACTCTCAATGCCGAAGAAGTCCACGGTCAAACCCTGTAAGGGAATATACTCGCTTTGGGAAGGTGACGAAAAGGGGATGAAATGAAAAATAAACTAAAATGACTGATATTACAATTGATATCATTGTTTTCGGAGCCGCTGAAATTATTAATGACATTTCCGAAGATGGTTAATTCCACAATTAGTCCGTATAAACCCCAGCACCCCTAGGGAAGAGGATGTCATGAAAAATTATCGAACTTCACAGATACCAGTGACGAGTCCACATTTCCGGCGTCGCTGAGTTGATTGTGAAATAGGAACTTTTTGGAAACAATTACACCAATGAAAATAAGGAATTGAGGATAACAATAATGGATAACATTCTCACTGGATATCGATGGGAATGTGAGAAAGAATAAAGTTGCAGACATATGATAAAATTCAAGTGAACAATGCCGCGGGAACTCAAATAGTATTATTATATATAAATGAAATTGGGATTGTGCACACCTTTCAGTCAAGCGCTAAACTGTAATACAATTTTCACCATAATTTGAATATGAAACGAATTAAGCCAATGCCACAATTTAGTAATATAATTCCAAACTCGCGAAGAAATCGTAGGCGAAGCCCTTAATGATGAAACAGATTCTATTGTCCACGGAGGTTCACAAAGCAGCGCGTAGAAGATTCCTCAAGCCTCGCGTCAGACGCCCAGCAGACACTATGCCGCCAACGCTGTCCCCGCGCTTCGCCGCCGCGCCGCTTGCAGAAGCGAAGCTGCAGAGCGACCGCGGGTCTCTCACGCGTGAATCACTTCTTCGGAAGGCTACATCCGTGAGTCACGGCAGCAGAAATGTTAGTTAGATCATCAATAGTGATAATAGTAACCATGTAATTACAAATACATATTTGTACGAGACATATGGAAACAAAGGGAAATGGAAATGCGTCCAGTTGCTATGTCATCAATCGGTGTTGTTCCTGCAAAATTGATTAAATTTTTTTCTAGTTCGGTGCCGCCACCTAAATCTCAAAAGTCAAAGGCTGGTTTACTTTATTTGGTATCTAGTGCAAAAATTCCTTAGTAGTAATTAGTTGTAGAAGGATTGTTGGACGGCTCTGAAATAATAAAGAAGAGACACGAGATCACAGAATTCGTCTCTGTCACTGGAGATGTGGTGTGTAACAAAATAATTTTTTTCTTCTAAAATCGGAATAGGGATTCTAAAATAAGTCGTATCATGATGTATACCAAGAAACCTAAAGTGTTACTATCATTTGCCGTCCAAGTCTTCTGAAAAATTATAATACTTGTAATTATTTTGTTTACAGAATCCTTATATAATTCCTCTCCATGTATATTTTTTGCATCCCTTAATTATATATTATGGTGATCATTACGTTGTTATTCAATAATTCCGATCATTGAAAGAAACAAACCACAATACCATACATATATTTATACTCTGTCAAGGCAAAATCATAAGCAACATATTAATGGCATTCATTTATTTATTTATTTGTGCACACGGGAAGTAGTTTGATACCCAGACAATGCAGAACATTTTAGCCACTTGCACTTCTTGTTTGGGCCTGTCAGTACGGCAACGAAGTTTTACCATAATGGAATATTGAAATAAGCAATTGAAAGGTAATTTAAATAACAAGTAAATAAACTCTGATTAAGAAATGTGCTGGTATTTGTATTCCATCGCACTAAAATGTTTCTTAAATATTACTCATCGGGATGAAACTTCCACATTGATCTATTATGACATCTCTATTCACAGAAAGTAAACATGTATTGTTAAAAATGGGATGTAATGATTTTATTTCCTAGGAACTTCTTTTATTTTCTTAAGTGTTTTTCTTATAATTGAAACGTTACATCGCTTATGCATATTATATCGCTGTATGTATGTTTCTAATCAGGGATTTCTGTATTTTCTGTTTTTAAAATACAGTTTGCAATAACCCACAGATAGGTGTGTACCATAACTCTGGAGTAAGAAATAAAATTAATTAATTAAATAAATTTGACACATGTCTTTTTTATATAATACTTCAGAACATGGAATATTGATTTAGGAACTCGTTAGTTGAAACTTGGAGGGAAACAGAAATTGTTAAGATTTGTGGTTAGATCAAATATTGGTGGAAGACTGCTTTGTTTGAGCCCCCTACCCCAACGTATCCTCATCCCCTAATGGTGTTTCCATATTAGAAAAAAAACTGCTCCGCGATGCACGGGAGCAGATGGCGATGGGGGTGGTGAGAGGAGCGTCAGATGCAGAAGAAGCAGCAGCTTTGGTGGTGGCAGCGGTGACTAGCGGCGGCGGCGGCGCAGCAGTAGCAGTTCTCCTCGCACTGCCAAGGTCAACGGCCCGCGTGTGAACAAATGAGTGGTACTCGTGCGAAGCGCTTCCTTTTGTTCCTGCGTGTCATTTTCGCTTGGGATTCCTGGGCGCGGGCGAGTGAGTTCGCTCGCTCGGTCGATCTTGCAGACGCGCTTGCTCCCGACCAACAAACATCTTTTCAGGAGCGAATCGCCGTGGAAGTACAAGGATAGAAACAGGACCGTCGACAGGATTTAGGATGACGCCAGGGGAAGATTTTGAATTTGTACAACGCGCCTCGCCCCTCTATCCCGTTCCTACTTTTCAATCCCCCTCCTCCAAATCAATAGGTTTATAAAGTAAGCAAAGATCTGAAAATATTTCAATATGGTTTTGAACATAACGACCTCTAGGTCTATCATACTTATTAGATCTTGAAGTAGACACTATGCTACTTAATGTATTTTAATAATGTTTAGTTGTATGAAGTCACACAAACAAACCCTAACTTTCTTCTTCAATTACTATGTTTAAAAAAATTTAGACATTTTATTAACAATTTTGTCTACAATTATCTATGAAAAATTTATCGTTGGATGGGCTTTTCCTCTAAACCAACGTAAGTAATAATGTTATTCGACTTTCATCATTGAGGACCTTATTTCTTGGAGCCTGGGGCAAACCTCTCTCTCCCCCTCTGGATAGAAACTCATAAGTCATTTCTCAAATAATTATTGACTTCTTAATGCTTTTGTATGGTGTATAAGAAAGAATAAATTATGAAGATTTAAGATATTTTTTATTTCTGGAGTGTTCTGGTATTTTTTCTGCGAACAATTCTACGGATAATTTTTTTGTTCATACGGAGTAGAATGTAAGTGTTGACAGGTCAAGTGGATGAAAATTTAATTACTTGGTAGCATTTTCTTATGAAAATGTCACTGATCTGGTAGATGTTCACTTAGGACACTTTCTGGGGATAAAGTCTTAATCACCTTCTGGACTGCCAAGTGGACGGGGAATAACTTATTTCCTTCGTGCGTGTTACTGGTGAATTATTGAACTTCCTGGCGAAAGAACTTTGGAAGGTTACATTTTGATCTCCATGGCCAAAATCCTTATTGTTCATGGATTGCATATATTTCCTCGCACAACAGAAGTATGTACGTAATTTCTGAAATTTATCTTCCTTCATATGATACCACGCAACAGCTGTATAACCATTCCTCATAATATTTCAACAATTAGAATTTTATTGAAATTAGATGCAATGAGAGAGAAACTCGTAAATAATGTGCTTAATTATTATTTAAAAAATTTCGAACTACCCACTGGCATTACTAATTTCATAAACATATTTATTTATTATAACAGAAATATAGCTTATTAACTCGAAATTAAATCGAAAAAGTTAACTTTTCTAGTTTGTTCTAAATGTAACTTTTCTAGAAATGAACCAATAAAATAGTTCTTCTGAAATTTCGGTGTTCCAGATTTTCTTAATGGTATTTGCACAATATTTGATTTCTTACCAGCTATACCAGTTGCAAAGGAAAGTGGCGGCTGATAGCTAGGACACTTTCTAGAACTCTGCAGGTCTATCCTCCCCTAATGAGCACACAGCGCGACCTCTCGAGGGTTAAGCCCTTAATCATCTTCTGGTCCCAAAAATTGATAATTTTTTAAAATTTAAGTTCATATTGCTTATAAAATATGATATTAATACTTTACATTAACCTACGAATATTATAGAACAATTACAATATAATTGCGATAAAATTAGTCAACCGTAAATGGAAGAAAGGAGCAGTTAATTTGGTTGTAATAATATTGTATTTGGACTCTTATTCTTTGCAATAGTAAGTAGAATGCAAAAATTACATGAAAATGGTAATAAAACGTCATATAAAATATTTAAAGTTTCCATGGAGACCAAAATGTAACCTTCCAAAGTCCTTTCGCCAGGAAGTTCAATAATTCACCAGTAACACGCACGAAGGAAATAAGCTATTCCCCGACCACTTGGCAAGAATCAATACCAACCCCGTGTGTTTTCCTTCTCCACCTGTTACGTGATGCGTGTTCTGGACCGGAGTAATGAGGCTCGAACGTATCTTCCGCGTGTTGCTGAAATTACCGGGCAGGTGTGGAAGGGAACGAGTGACGTGTTCCGGGTGCATGTTGTGGAGGCGTGTGTGTTGAAGAGAATCGCATGCGAACACATGAAGTTACAATGCCAAATGCCGGGCGCTGGCCACGTGCACCTCAGCATTAAAAAGGCAGTTTTCGTCTTGTTACAGGAAACGCAGGGGATTTAATATGACCATGTATCAATATCAACGTAGTCAGAAAGCGATAGATTAACAGCGAAACAGCGTTGATAGCGTCTTCGCCTCCACCATATTGCTGAGCGGTAGGGTACGGGTTCAAACACCACTCGGTCGAACTAAGTGAGGCTTGTCACTAAGGTTTCCTTCCCAATTTCTCCTACTCCAGGCAAATGTCGGTTTGGTACTGTAAATTACCTGGCAAACTAACATCTTTCCTTCCGAATTTCCTCACCCAAGTCACGGTTAGGTGGAAGAGCAGTCCTCATGGCTTTAAACTGACCGTAAGACATTAAATAAATAAATAGAATGTATGTCTGCAGCCAGAATCGGGATATACATGTTGTCCAGGATGTACGGCATCTTTTTAATTGAAACTAACAAAGTTTTGGCCGTCTGGTATGACCTTCGAGGTACATCGTTGTTGAACAGATGCGCTGTTACACTGCTGCAGCAAGAGAAGAGTGGTACAATTACGGATATATGACAATTACGGACATGTCTGAGTGTTATTCCCACTATCTTCACCATGATCCTGGGGCGACTGTCAATTCTGCGCAAGCACTAATATGTTTTGTTCTTTCATTTGCTATTTCGGTTAGTCCTTGCACTTTTATTAACGGGAGTTGTACTTCGCTGGGATTCGTCTGTCAGCTGAGGGTGGGACCCTCTTCGATTCTCCCTCTCGGGATCTATTATTATATTGTCATATGTTGATCTGTGTGACAATACTATGAGGAGGGCCATAAATGAATGGCTGAACTGTTGATAGACTTAAACTGTAAGATATGGCGTGTCCAGGAGCGCCAAGCATAAACCCAAGAAAATGTTTGCTCTCTTGTAAAGAAAACAACTTAAAATACTTTTTTATATAAACTTGGAAAATTCTGGGATTATTTGTAAATAATTCATAATTGAAATCATAATTGTAATTTTTGATAAGAAAAAGAGCAGGTGTTGTGCGCAACCGAACCCGGGAACTCTTTCATGTCATTTGTAAATAATATTTCATAAAATTTAGAATCGAAAAACAGTTAAGTGCATTATTTATCGAACTCATAGTGGGGGATAAATAAATGCTTGGACGCAGTACATCTTCATATTCACGTCTCCTTCTATTTTGTTCTTTGTTATTCAAAGTTGCGTCCAGTACCAAGATCCTACATATTAGCAAAACCAACTCTGCTGTGCATGTACTTCTGTTATATTTACTGTAATTTAGAACCATCAGAATAATTAATAGCAAATAATAAATAATCTAGGAAAAAAATCTTGGGTGTTTTTAAGGAGAATTCTCGATCGCACTGAAATGCACTCAAGACTCTTGAGATCGACCTGGCGGAACGCTAAAACACTGCTTCGGTAAACCATGTATAATATTTCCTCGACATACTATTAGAATCTTAATTTCTTTTTAGCTTAGATAAACATGTGAACAGGAAGAATAATTTCTAACTTTCTCCCACGTCAGGACAAATAACTGTTCACTTGGAGTACATGGATCAAAATAAAATATTAAACATGAGACTTTGGTTATCGTTGTTTCCTTGCGTGCAGTGCAGTAGCTGTAATTGCAAAGTCTTTCCTGTGAAACTTTCACTTCCTGCGTGTACCTCTATGAGAATTTTTTCTTAACTCGAGGTCATAAGATTAAATACAAGACTTGAAGTTGATATGATCAGTATGTGATGAGAATAATTTCATATTATTTCTCCTGACGGATTTTTATTGAAGTTTCGGCCAAGTTGAACTAATGACGGTGTTAAGTTTTGAGAATTTCATAGAATGTTTTACGCTATTGGTATTTTAAGCCATTCACTTCTAGTTAGGATCTGATTGGTAAAATTGTTAAAATAATAATATAAGCAATAATAGCACACACACCTCAATCACCAACAAAACTAATATTTTCTTTTTTTAGTGTCAATTGGCTATTTATTAGCGGGTCTTATATAACATGAAATATTCGATTCTATTCAACTCTAGCAATATACCCTCTGAAAAAGGTGATGTTTGTGACAAAGGATTATTTCCCTTTCCACTACCACCGTTGATCCCCGCATCTCCAGTTTCAATTGCATTTAGCTGTCACCAAGGAAGTCACCATCGATTTTCACCAGTATAAGTAAATAAATTAAGAATATCGTAAAAAAGTTACAAATTGTGTATGAGTACGTGGAAGACTGTAAAACATTTATTTACAGGGGAATAGTGTTAGAATGCAACAATGAGGGTTCTGAAAACCTAGTTGTTGCGAGATCTAAAGCTCTAATAATAATAATAATAAAAATAATAAATAATCATAGAATGCACCAACGACGGAGGTAAAAGCTTCTTTCGCCTTCGTGCATTGAACTCGCCAACTTCTCCGGTGATTACTGGATGCATTCAAAACGAATTATTTGTTTTAGTTTTTTGACTAATTAAAAAGAAATAACAATTTACTATCAAAAATCAGTTAAACTGCGCATTATTACGTGGAGGACCGTAAACTAATGTACTCTCTATAAGCAAGCAAAGCACTCTCCAATCCATTCATAAAGGACCCGAAGGCTGCGGGATTTAACATTTCTGCACTCTAAGGCAGAATCAGTGCATGCGCTTCCTTTAAAATAACAAAAATTGTTAGCTGCTTTTAATTATATCTACAACATTAAAAATATTTCAATTTATTATAAAAGAACAATTATTTAACAAATGCGTATTGTATTTAAATCATTAAATCGTTCCAAAAATATTGCTATTTTGTAACTATTAAAGTTGCCTAAAATTCAGATTAATAATAACAATATGGAGTTATAATACTGTTGTCCCCAAATGCTACCACCCCTAGGTTCTACTTTGTGGACTTTTTCAAAATCCTTCTACTACTCGTCAAAATATCGGAGAAAGAACTGGTCCTGGATGGAAGAACATTTCATTGTTATTAGTGTTCTGTAATATAATATTCCTCTTAGTAAACAAATTTAATTGAATTTATGTTCTTTTTATGAAAATGCGACCCATTGTTTTTTGTCCCAGTGAGGAAAGTCTGTCCTGAAGACATCCTATAATTAATTCCAAACATATCTTTTGAAAATCTGTCAAGAACATATACAAGATATCTCTACTTTGTGTTTACGGAATTAATCCGTGGAATACAGGTTTAAGATGATCTTGAATAGGTCTTTGTAGAATATCCTCAGTTTCTCTGTGAAAGATATCCTATGAACGTAACTTTGTTCATACATTAAAGATTATCTCCAGAGAGTCTGTCAAGATAGTCTGCAAGATATCTGCAGTTAGTATTGCTAACTTAGTGCTCATTATATCTTTAGAGGATAGTCTCTATGGTATTTTCTAAGACATCCTTATTTCGTCCATGGAGGAACATTCATAGTTCATACAGTGAAGATTATCTCGCGATAGTCTGGTCCAGTTAGTCCGCAACATGTCCTCAGGTCGTACTCTTGACATAGTCCACCCTTTATCTTTTGAAAATAATCTCTATGGTATCTTCTAAGGATATCCTTATTTCGTCCGTGGAGGATATTATCTGAACATCCATAGTTCACACAGTAAAGATTATCTCGAGATAGTCTGGTCCAGGTAGTTCGCAACATATCATCAGGTCGTAATTTTGACATAGTTCTCACTTCATCTTTTGAAGACAGTCTCTTCGGGGTCTCCTGAAGATAAACTAATTTTTTCCTCTGAGGATTTTCTGTGAACATAAGTTATTCATTATGAAGGTAATCTCTCGACATAGTGAGAACAAGATAAGTTCGTTACTTGTCGTCAGCATGATCAGTAGTGACTTAATATTACTATTGAAGAGGTGGATGGGGAGAACGAGCATATTTGTATTTTCGCGTCGGTGCAAACAATCAAGAACAACGCATTCTTTTCTTTCCAATAAAGTTGAACAATCAGAAACTTATGACCTAATTCATCAGTATTACCGGAAGTTTCGTTGAAATGTGGCCGTTATCCTTTGGTGGTGGGGACGCCACGTGACGATTGCAAACAGCAATGAGACTTCACATCAGCTTCCAACAGTATCATATTGCACTGTTGAAAATTCTCGTAGAGCTGCGAGGCGTTAGTCGTTGGCTGTAGTTCAATACGTGTGGTAGCTTGGCGTCCAGTCGCATTAATTTCAGGTTTTCTTTGGAGAGGAGAGGGAAATACTATTTGCACTTGTATTGAATTGTCAAAAGGGAAGCTATTTGTGCTTATTACATTCGCGTTAGCTATTTGGATATTTCTCCATTTCAGGTAAGTTAAATTTTTTTCTTGTAAAACCTAAATGCTACCTACCTAAACTAGCTTATTATCCACCATGTGGTCATACGCAGGTTTTAACGGTTTTAGCTGTTTTTATAGCAAAAAATTGAATTTCTATTTGAAATTTGTAGCTGAAATATGTATTAAGTATTTATTTTACCAAATTATTTCTTTTGCCGAAAAAGTAGTTAAAAACTACGCATGACCACTTTGAGAATAAACTTATTTATTCTTTGGTTAATTTACTCCAAACCTTCAGTGTATCTGACTGAAACATGCATTGTTTTTAACTTGCATTATGCATGTCAATAGCATGGATACATGAGTAATATTGTTGAAAATGATTGAACTAAAGAGTTAGCGTCCCTTGTACTTTTGTAAGTAGCTTATTCATAGCGGTATGTCGATTGTGCATTGTTTATTTCCTGGCAATTCGATGACATGGATATTTATCATAGTTCTTGCTAACTCATTATTTAGTGACGCAGAAAGTATCTTGACAGACTGAATTCACTTTTGGGGAATAAAAATATATTATACCAGGTGGTATAAATTTTGTATACTTCTAAAAATTATTATAATGTAGAGATCAGGTAAATAATTGAAATCAACTTTAGATGAAAAACTTAATGACAAATATGTTTGTCAGTTTGGTAAACCTCCAAGGACTCAGTATATTCATTGAGTTTTAAGTGGTGGTTAATAGTTCAATTTATTCCATTCAGGTGTCATATTTAAGGAGCGTAGCATTGACTTTATGCTGATGGCATCTATAATGACACCATTTTGTGCTGTGGGTTTCAGTCTGGAAGAGTGAGCACACAAAACTGCAGAATCGTGCCCTTAAATCACACGTTACGCTTTACAAAGCACTCGAAGGTACGGATAAATTTTACTGCATCTAACAAAGTGTGGAATTATGGAATTCCTTCTTCTGCCATTGTTTGTTATCAAATAGTTTTATAGTTGTTTTTCTTTTCCAGAATAAATTATTCTTTGGCAGCGAGAACGGACAATAGAGTCATCAAAAGACGTAGAAGGCTACTCGTTGTTTGACAACATGAGACTCGTCTGAAAGCAGGAGATGCAAAACCAATTTTACCCTGGACTGATTATTTGTAGACATTTCTCAGATATATAATTTTAAAGTCATTTTGTTTCTTGTATAATATTTTGGTATTGAATGTTCTATAATTCATGATACTTTTAGATGATTCTCCATTAATATTTAATACATAATATATGTTCCATTATTCGTGTTTTTAAGCGTCTTCTTGTTTGATATATGTAACATGCTCTACAACCTGCACAAGTTATTTTATACATCATGTATTATACAATATCTTTAACTTTTTGTAATCAATGACTTTGTATTTTAAGTTTTATATCTTGATCTTATAATAAATGTGTTAAGTACATAATTTTTTTGTAATCTCTTTGACTTGTGTGGAATGTGAATCACACATACATATATATATATATATATATATATATATATATATATATATATATATA